>JAODJX010000129.1:1586383-1598985 GCA_026776945.1 Isichthys henryi | reverse complement strand
ATTCACCACCCCAACTGCCCCCCCCCCCCCCCCCCGGGGCCCCTCACCACCCAGGCTCCTAATGTTCCCATTCCCCTGCCCCGGAAACAGTTAAACCTAAAGGGTCTGAAAACCTCATAAAGAGCCTCCTACTGTAATGAGGCCAGGCTGAATTCACCAGTTCTTTACACTTCCGTAGGGTCACCTTTAACGTATCACTGGGAAACACCGTTTACTGCAGCAGCACTGGAATTACAAAAGTTTGTTTTTTATTTGAGCATGTGTCCAGCTTTAAACAAGACGGATGAATGTTGCTGTGGATGAAATGTAGCCAAACGGCATTTAAACATTTTCGGTCACAGGAGATGCTGCCAGTGCTTAGCTCACATCCTTCAGTCAAGTAAATTCCAACGACTGAACCGTTTCACGTCGAGATATACAAACAAAACCAAAAAGCCCTCAAGAAACAAACTGGCGTATTGGCCAGACCTCTGAATTTTTGTGCCGAGATGTCATGGAATTGACTGAAAATAAATCAGCACATGAATCTTTAATGTTTCAACAGACGGAGCTTTATTGCAGAGATCTAGTAATAGTGGAGGAGATCCCTACGCTTTACATTAGCCAGGTTTTGTTGTACAAGGAAAAATACCGACGAGAGCAAGAAATGCAGTGTGGCGTTTGGAATAACTCCTGTCCCCAGAGTAACCCAAGCCCCAGCCCAAACCTTGGTAACCTGAAACATACCATACCATAAGCCCTTGGAAATGCAGTTATGGTATAAAGACGAACAATAGTGGGTTACAAATACCAGGGGGCCCCACTGGTGTCGGGAAACACTGGATCAGCCACCTGCATGGAGGCTAAGACACACAGTTAATCCTCCTGGCCCCTTGTTCCTCTGCAAAGCTGACAGTGTCTTCTTTTGATCTCTTTCCTGAAATAACTAAATGCATCCTCCCGAGGTGGGGGTTCGTAAATCTTTAAAAGGACAGTGAAATAAATTGGGGAGGGGGGATAAGACAGATCATTTGTATATTCAATGCGGTTTCCAAGGGCTCAGTCAAGCGACCCAACCAAACAATTATCACAGTTCTAGGAAATGACATTGTTACTGTAGAGAAATCATTCGCTCATTGATATGTTCTAACTGGCAACTAACCACCTATCAAAGACAGCAATGTATGCTTTTGTTCTTCAGTCTCGGATGTACATGTGAAACCTTAATGAGACGTCAAACTTGAAACAAAAAAAGGATCTTATTTTATAACCTTTTATATCAATCCCAAAAAGATTGGTAATATGACTTACGTAAAAAAAACATGTCTTCTTAAAAATATAAAGCCTCATAATATTTTTTATGTCCTTTCTTTTGCGGTCACTTAGCCATCGCTAAACGGTTTAGTGAAGATCAACGGCTCGGGCCGTCGGTGGATGGGACAGCGAGTTATTGGGGCCCCTATGATGAAAACCAAACTTTAGCATAAATGCCGGGTTACAAATTTGTGCGACGAATTGATGGAGGCTGTGCTCATTGATGCGTGCTGTGGCCCACTGATTAGATTAAGGGGGTGATTTTTTTTAGGGCGGGGAGTGGTAGGGGATTCCAACTAATGCCCTGAAAAGATAACCAGCTTGAGCTAGCTCTCTCTATACATGGCAGATGTAGGTAATGCGGCTAACAGACCTTTGGCCAAGACTTCTAATCTAATGCTAGAGGGGAATGAGCTGATATCTTCATAGATACTGCACTCCTGGGTCAGACAGAGCCTTTCCTGAGCAGAGGACAGTAAAGAGTGACGAGACTCCGAAAGCTTATCACATTGTCTGAGGATTGCAGGCACCTAGGTGCATGCAGCAGTCACAATGGCTGTCCGTGAATAGCTGAGAAAGGACCGTTCAGAATGGTGGTTGTGGCTTCCTGGGAAGCCTGTTGTTGTTTGTTTAGGAATGAGGCCCGTGAAACAAACGTGTGGGAGGTGATTGTCTGTCCCTGGGACGAGTCCTCATCTCGTGCGCAGGCAATCTGATACGATTTCACCTTTTTTAAGAAGGAAGACAGAAGAGAAAATCTATCAGTTTCAGATCAGTGGAGGGAGACGTTGAGAGCTGGGTGGGACTTGTGTTTGGTGTGGCTTCCTTTGATCTTCTCTGAAGCTTCTACTTGGCCTCCCTCATCGCACACATCGAACGCTCTGCCAAACACCTGCACGCAGGCATGAAACTTGGGAGGCTGTGTGCTGCAGGCCTTTGCTCCGCCATGTTTCTAATGCCAACACTGCAGCACCTCACTGCCCGGCCTCAGAAGTCGCCGCCTCTCCGCCCGTCTGATGTCCCGTTTTCAGCTGCAGTTTCAGAAACGTCAATCGCTGCCCGTATCTCGGGCCTGAACCGCTGGCTGCTCCTGCGATTTAAGATTTAAGTCAAGCAAAGCATTCTCCCTTGGTGCTGCAAGGAAGATACTGATCTCTTCAGCTAATGGCTTTGAAAGCCTGGCTAGAAATTTGGCTCCCTTCCTCGCTATACCTTTCTTTTTTTTAACCGCACTTGGGACTCACATCGCGGTTCGTCTTGTCATGAAGCCCGGTATACATTCCATGTCAACGACGGCAATAAATCAAAGCCCAAAGCAGGCAGGCAGTCAACTAACAATGTATGGAACTTTGGTAGCGTTTCTGGAACCGTTGGCAGGCATTAACTGTTTCATTGTCTCGGAAATCTCCGCCAGGCTCTGAGAGATGGCCCCCATTGGTGGGAAGGCTCGCACATTGATGCGGCCGCCTTGTGAAGTGCCCGAGCACTTCTTGACGCTGGACTCCCAGCTGTTAAATCTCACTCTCGCTGACTTCCTCGATCTGGACAATTACTATATGGGGCCTCTGAAGACCCTGACAAGCAATGAAGGAAAAAGACCACTCTTCCTGTCAGCACTGAATCATGACTAATGATTTAGTTGCATTTATATAACCAAAAGCACCCTACCACCATCTAAAACAATAGGCTACATTTAAGATTAAGGAACAAAATAGGCTTTTCACACATCAGTGGGCCAATACGAATGCTTAATATTCTGTAGTCTCTTTAGCCAGTTTTTAATGATTACAAGTTCTGCTGAGATAATGTTGATAAAATGAATCGACAAATAAATGCAGAAATTAAATGGTAGGCTCAACAAGACTCGAGGGATGAAAGGAGTTGGAAAGGTTTTCCGGAACACTCTCATTCCATTGTTTTGAGTCTTTCAGGTCATCTGACACGGGACTGGAAGGTCATGGTGAAATGACACAAAGGCATGACATGTGAGGACGATGCAGGACTAGAACCTCACCCTTCCTAGGCTGATGGATTCCTCTGGCTCATGTTTCATGAGTATCGGGAATCCATGGCCAATTCCGGCACATGGAAAAACGAGGTCAACATGACAGCTATGTCAGAATCAAATGGTCCCTTGACATACATCCCCACCCCACCCCCCCCCCCACTACCATTCCCAGCATTTCTACATGGTTGGCAACAGTGTGGGAGACTAAACTTCATGTACAGAGGCAAACTCAGGGCATGTACACCAAGGAAGACCAGCACAAGGTCTACGACAAAAGACTGACCAAGCTTGTGGTTGAGTGTATATTACCTCAAATATTTGCTGGGTAATTCCAGCATTTCTCAAGAAATCTAAGAAAAAGTAATTGCTAGTCAGCTTTCACTGTTCTTGCAAAAGAACAACATTAATGAAATGTTACAATCAGGCAAAATTACTGCATTGAAACTGCACTAGTTAGAGTCATGAGTGATTTGCTTGTGGCTGCTGATGACGGTTGCTGTTCCCTAGCTGGGGGATCCCTGTTGGTTCTACTGGATCTAAGTGCAGAATTTGATACTGTTGACCATGCCATTTTATTGGCAAGGCTGAAGTCCTTGATTGGTGTCAAAGGGCAGGCACGGTCCTGGTTCCGCTCATAATTAACTGACCATCACTAGCTTGTTCATGTGAACAATGAATCCTCTGATTCCACAGTGAGGTATGGTGTTCTGCAAGGTTCTGTCCTGGGCCCACTGCTGTTCATCGTGTTATGCTGCCCCTAGTTGGTACTATTAGACAACACAGTGTAAATATTCATTGCTATGCAAATGACACACAGCTGTACATATCTGTTAAATCAGATGAGCTGTTTAACACCCCGCCCCCCATTTACTACACTCCCATTTGGGTGGGTAACCTGGCAATGGGTACAACGATCTTCTGTGACAGGCTCCAAAGTTACAGAATAGCCTACTAGCAAACATCCAAGATTCAGACTCATTCACAATATTAAAGTCAAGGCTAAAAATTCACTTGCTTAGTCTAGCATATGGTGACAAAGCTGATAGCTAATTCAAACCCCCAGCTGGGGTTATTGTCTGTGGCTCAGAGCTGGTTATGGATGAGTGTCATTGATTTTGGATGAACTAGATGTCCAGTGCTGTTGCTCTGGCGTCACATATCCCATGTGTGGTTGAAGTGCTGGTGTTCAGGGATTCCTCATGCCTGCAGTCCCCCCACCTCTCCCACCTAGTTAAGCTGCCATAGCTCATTTGAACTGCCAGTGCCTCCTTATCTCTATATTGCACTACAAAATACCTCATATACCGTAATTTCAACTGTTTGTCACACAGTTTTATTAATGCACTGTTCAGTTCTGTCTTGGAGGTCCTGAATGTCGACAGTTCCCTGTCTGGCCACCCAGCCTGACCACACATCTGCCATCCTCACCTGCTTGCTGCTGGATCCACCACCCCTCCACCCTGACCTCAGCTGGACTTTCCACGTTTATACCTGCACAATTTTGCTTTATAAAGTGGGACTTTCTTATTTTGGACTTCCTCTGCCGGCCCAGGGAGGATGGGCTCCCATTTTGAGTCTGGTTCCTCCCAAGGTTTCTTCCTATGATGGAGTTTTTTTCTTTTCACAGTTACCTCTGGGGGCACTGGACGGGGACAATGTGAAGTGCTTTGACAGAATGTAATATTAAATTGAATTGAATTGAATTGAAATGATTTGAATTGAAATCAAATGATTTGAATTGAAATCAAATTATTTGAATTGAATTGAATTAATTAATTAGCACACCTGAAATCACTTATGGAACAAAGATCTTAAAGACCTCTCACTCTGTCACACAGCTACAGCTGCATCTGGTCAGCTCATAAGAAACAATCCTAAATTTCAGGAAGTAATGTATTACCCCATTATTATTTCTTCCTCAAACTTAATTGAGTAATTTTCCATAGTAATTCCAGCAGAGTATGCAGACTTTATTGTGCTCTTGTAGAACCTTGCATAGGACAAGCAGGTATAGAAAATGGATGAAGTCTTAATATCGGCTGGCAGTATTGGCCAAGACTGACACATCACACCGATACTGATATCATGATTTTTAAGGAATATCAGCCAATGCTGATATGTTAACTGATATATCGTGCTGTGAGGACCGCTCCCTGTCTTTCCCCGTTCTGTTCATCATTTCCCCCTTTGGCCAGCAGGTGTGGGTCGCCATCCTATTTGTTCTGTTCTCAGTGTGTTCCCCTGTTATCTGGGCTGCTGTGTAGCTTAATGGGCTAAGTAGGCAGCTCGGAACCAAGCAACTACTCTGTTGTGGGTTTGATGCTAGATATTTTGTGCCCTGTAATCCTTCAGTTTATGATGTCCTCGTGTTCGTATATTTCAGTTTTTTCTATACCTTTGATTCAAATGTTCAAATGTTCAAATGTTCCTAGTTTAGGTAAAACAGAATATAATAACTATGTTCCCAGAACCTTTTAGTGTTTGAATCTGTAGTTCTGTTAATTACCCTCACCTGTGCCTTGTTACTCTAGTCATCAGTGTTTGGTTATTTGGATATTGCACCTGTCCCTTTTCAAGGCCTTTAAGGGCCTTTTTTCACTTCTTCACTTGGTCATTGCAGCTCTTTCTGTATCTGTTGCACTGTGGTTGCTCCTAGAACCGCTCTTGTGTACGTTCTGTTTTTCTTCCTTGCGTTTAGTTGCAGTCTGTAAAACTCTTATTTTACGTCTTTGTTCGACCCTTTGTGGTCCCTTTTGTTGTATTTGTTTATATTTAAGTATAAAATAAAGCTCTTTGCGTTTTGTGTGCTGCACTTTGGATCGTCTCTCCGTCATGCCCCTCCCGTAACATTGTGCATCTCCAACAGCCACCCAAGCTGGTGGGTTATGTAGTTCTGTCTTTCATAAACAAAGACCGGCCCTTATAACGTGAGCTGGGCCGGTCTTTCCAAAGAAGGCACATCATTTCTGAAATTCATCCAACAGACTTGTGGTAATAGCAAACATCCAAGACTAAACACTAAGATTAATATCGCATGCTGCCTTCTCACTGTACCCATATATTGGTCAATGATGCAATTTTCTCCTGTTCCGCTTCTCCGGTTTTGCTGAGGTGTTCTGGAGTGGCTGTAGAACATGTGGGCAGAACAAAGGAAGGCTGAAAAAAAGTGTCTGACAGGAAAAATGTTTGAGAGAACCCGCGTGCACCCCAAAGACTCGTAAAAAAGGAAGAAAACTCTTAAATAAGTCTGTAATAATCATGAGAACATTGAACTAAGTGACTTGTGGGATTACAGCATACTGTCAATCAGTCCCAGGGAACCACTGAAGTAACCAGTAAGAAGGAGTTCGAATGAATCTATGATGAACACTGGGAGCTTCAAAAGCTCATTTGTCCTCCATCGCTACTGATTGATGGTTAATTATACATGCAAGAGTGACTCAATAAACTGCTCAGAAAAGATAGAAATATACAAATGCATGCACCAGGTATAAAAAATTAACTCTGACAAAAAGTTAAATGGCATTAACTAAAACACACAAAACAATTACGTTTCAATTCTAGCTTCCCATTTAGGTATAACATAAATTAAACAAATGGGCAGCATAATTCAAACAGGAAGATGGGAAACATTGGCTGTCGCAGGGGTAACCTAAACACAATCAGGACTTCAGTGTAAATAGGGGAATCTGCGGCTGTCCTGTAGCACATGGGAGGGAATGCAGTGTACCCCCCCTCGCACTAGAGAGAGGAAATCATCTGATGATGGAGGGTAGGCGTCAGGCTTCGCTGAAAGAGCCTCCTGGGCTTGTCTTTCCTATCCTAGTGGCCGCTGGTCTGAATGGGGCGGGGGGGGGACAGCTGTGGAAATTGCCTGGGCAACAGGGAGCTGGCAATGTGTGCAGATGCTACGGCAGGGCTAAAGGTTGCTGGTTTGAAGTCAGCTGTGAAGAATCGAATCTGGGAGCAGTGTGGAGATGCCCGTCTTTGTACTTCATGCAGAATTCCAATTGCGCTTTTGTTAAATGTTTTTTTTTTTATTCGCTGACTGTTTAAAGAGGCTCCATCGCAACTACTGTATGATTGTCTGATGCTAGTAAGCAAACAGGTTATGTTGTTTTGACATGTTTTGTTTGGGATAATGAATGTGCAGTTAAAAAAAAATCCCTACTGAGGAGACATGTCCCAGCTTAGTATTATACCAGAGGGGGGAAAGAACTGTAAATTACCCAGAAAAAAACACTAAGCTGATATGTCTGTCAAGGATCGGGGCTTCCTGAAGAGAAGCCGATTACTGCACTCGCGATCATTGATGGGAGTGAAGGAATTCGCCTCTCGCGTGCCGGGAGCAGGAAGGGGGGGCGCGGGGGGTGGGGGTCCTGGGAATGCGACAGCCTGCCAGTCTCCGCGTGGCTGTTTGTGTTGAAAAAGCCATGCAGCTGCCAGATAGTGTGCTGGGGATGTGAATGTGTGATGATTAGAGGGGCCATCTTATCAGAGCTGAGGGCTGGCTGTCCCAATCCTGGCCCCCCCACACCTGGGTTCTGCCTAGTCCCCCCCCCCGCAGCCTGGAAACCTGCCACGTAACAACCACGACCTCCGCTCTCTGTGAGTTGCCCATGTCACGGTCATCTTTTTTGTCTCTCTTTCCCCCTCTTTAAAAATAAAACAACACCTCCCTGCCGCCCCTTTCCATGCGCCCCACCCTGTTGTCCACCAGGTGAGGGACCGGCTTGCGCCAGAGTAAATATTTTGGTCTGCAAACTCCTTGCACTTCAGTTTAATCGAATCCGATCGACGGGATTTGCTGGAAGACGCCACGTTGCCAGAGGAATGGGGGGGGGTTTGGTCTTTTTTTCCCTTTTCATTACACAGCATGTGTTTCTCTGTGTGAGTGTGTCGAATTTGAAGCGGGTCCAGGGCTAATCAGACCACAATCATGGGGAACTATGTCTGCTGGGCCGTAAACTGGGAATAGTGGGATGGAGAAGGAGGGTGCAGGGCCGCCTGTCCCCAATGGGGGGCACTGTCAGCATATTTTTTGGAACACTCTCAGTATTGCCCAAATGGGACCGTCGCCTCAAAAGCATAGATCACATCTGGACAGATGGTGACAATCCTAGCAAAGCTGGGCTTTAACCTCAGCCTGTAAAACTCACTCTGAATCGAAACGCACTTTAAACAAACTGTACCCATCTGTTTGCCTTTATGTGCGGAGAACCTGAGTTTTTTAAACCCCTACTGCAACAACTGTGTCTTCATCGATCTTCCCAGAATGATGTTAAAGTGGGCATGACACCAAGTTGGCTCTGGGTCGGAGATGCAGGTCATATGTGGTTTCCAGGTACAGAGGTGGCCCAGATCTGACAGGATCTGAACATCCTCTTCTGTGAGATAGACCGTTTCCTGAGTTTGCTTGCAATTGCGGACCTTTTGAACTCACTTTTGCCAGGGACGGATTATGGGTTGTGTGGGCCCCTGGGCAAAACGTTCGCGAGGGCCCCCCACCACCAGCACCACCACCACAATTCAAGGGCCCTTGGCAGCCAAACGCCCTCCCTATAGGGTCAGGGGCCTTGTAGGCAGAGGATCAAAGAATGTAGGCCCTCTAAAATAGACAAACAAAAATACATTGTTGATAAGCGTTGCAAATTGTTTTGGGCTAGGGGCCCCACGGGCCCCCTGCACCCCAAGGGCCCCTGGGCAGCGGCCCCGCTGGCCCGGTCCGTAATCCGTCCCTGACTTCTGCCCTATAAAAATCATCTGAACTACCATACATTTTAGGTGAAAACCCCCCCTAAAGCCCTCTTCATTTAATCGGTGATTTTTGGTCAGGATTTATTTTGCTTGTATGCCCGTCCTTTTGTTTTTCCTGCATTGACTTTGCTCTCCTGCACCTTGCTCTAAACGTTCCCAGGAGAGTTGATTTTGGGAAGACTCAAGTCCTTCCTACTTCTCCTCCCCTCCCTCCCTCCCTCTCTCTCTTTCTCTCCCTCCCCCTCATCCCTCGTTGCTCTTTTAACCAGCGGTGAAGCAGAAAGCCCTGCACAGGCACAGTCAGCCTGACTGACATTTCAGAGCGGCACAGTTGCTCAGACAACGGCACTGTCCTACGGACGCAAAACTTTATGATCTGATGACTCTCAAGCCGGATAAGAGGAAGATCCGAATCTAATAAGCATTTAGCAAATTAACATGCATTCGGTTACGTTTGCATAACTTAAAAAAAAAACGTATAAGGAATAATTTAAATTAAGGAACATCGTTAATTTTCACTGACAAAACAATGGGTTTGCTGGTGGTTTTTTGAGGACGTTTTTCTAACTTTGGAGGTTAAGGACTCTCTGGTCGCCTGGCATGCGTATCTTCGTACATCTGATCATGCTGAGGAACAGTCCCACTCACCTGTTGGGGGCACTTTGGCTGCTGTGGCTCTTGGAAGGTGAGTGCAAATCCCCCCCCCACACCCCAATCTATGCTTCCACCGGATTTTTACTCAGATGTCTCTGAATTATCTCTCGATGAACTGGCGATGATCATCCTCACTGATACGTTCGTTTCCACAGAGACCGGAGACTTAAACTGCCTGCTTGCGGTCTTGCTGTGTGATTTCTTGGTGCCTGCTTTGTGGATTTGTCTCGTGTGCATTCAGACGGAAACGTGTATTCATTCTTGTTCGACTGAGATTTACGCTTTATCCTTGGTGCCAGTTGTGTTGCGGTTGAGTTTCATTACATCATTACGAGGCATCGTTTTGGGATCCAAGTGCCACATTCTCCTCGATCCCTTTCCCACGCCAAGCCACGGTAGCGGCCACAGGTGCGCTAAGTTGCACGTCTGCGGCTGAGGAACTAAAGATTTTGGTTTATAGTGACTAATAATGGTGGCACTGTGGGCAGGGGTAAAATAAGCTTTCGTTCACTAATACTTTATTCGCAAAAGTTACTAAGATTAAAATGTTTGAGTATTTAAAATGGCTGATGATGAAGATAGTAAAACGTCATTCTATAAAACACAGTATCCAAATGAATTGAATTACGTATAATGGCATATTTAAGCTATTGTTGGTCTTATATGTCACATTAAAACACCAAATCAGACAAATATAAGTCAGATGACTATGAATTAATAGGATCCAGATGGATTTCACAAGCTGTGAATTTCTCAAAAAAATCTGGAAATATTAACCTTTATTGTACAGAAATCAAACATCTTAGGAACTGTAACAATCATTCTGACAAATGTATCCAATTGCATTATTCATTATCTAATAACAGGAAACCAATTTACTAAAAATCAACTAAAAATCTCCTTATATACACAGAAGCACCGTTCGGAAAGTAACGTTGATTATGGTAATGGATGGAATAACAGGGCTCCGCTATTACAAACTCTCAACTTTATATCCCCTATATTTTCCACTGCCATCAATGGAAGCCAAATATTTTTCCAGTTATGATGGCGAGAATGAGTAGCGATGCCTCATCTTCAATGCTCGAGATAATAAAATAGCGTTTCTTTGCTTTGAACCAAGACAAGAATTCAAGGATTCCCCACAACCTCACCATTCTTATACGCATAGCAATTACATAATATCCTGTTACTCCTGCCATTGTTTCTTTATGTGTACAATCCCTATCTACATATCAAAACAGATACGGGGTGTGTTTTTAACACTATACGGGAGGGAGCAAAGAAACGTACTAGAACGAGTACTATGTCCAGACAAAGCACTGTGGTCATCTGCCTCTTGTCAAACGCCCTCTCCCGTTTCTGCCACCGACTGCCGCGCGAGTTCAATATTCCGAATGCGGTTTCATAGATTTATCGTTCAAACGCTGTGAACCGCGAGTGAAACTTCATTGCTGAACAAAAGGAGCAAAGCTGTGTTCTAGGCAACTGTGTTGATTTCGTCCAACTAAAAGTAATTATATATATTTTATATTTGCACATTTTTCCCACATATTAAACGAGGCTGTATCTTATAAAATGAATTATTAAATCTATAAATGCCCTATTGTGATGCTTTTTTTCCATGTTGATATGACACACTACCGCAACAAATTACTTTTTATGTTCAATCTATGTTCAGTATATGCGGGGCTTCTAAATCACTCCGCTGCGGTGCGGATTGTCCGTATGTAGATGAAGATGTCGAACACGTGCGCTAAAACTGCTCAATGTTTGTGTCTGTGGGGAAATACTTGGACTGCGTAAGATATAATTTAGGGCATTTAGTGTCACAGTGGCTAAGGAGCTGAACAGGAGGTACCAGATGCGGTGGGGAAGATAAATGTTCAGTAAACATCGATCACTGGCAATAGACAGGACATTAACTAACATAAATTCATTGGGGATAGCGCTTCCTGGCGCGTGAACACGTAAGAAAGATCAAAAGAATGCAGTGACACAAAGACCAAGGCCAAAAACTCTTACACATAAATTGTCGAATTTCACAGAAAAGTTTCTGAAAATTAACTTTATATCAGAAAGGACAATTTATAATTAATACCTGGCGATGACAACCATATATTATTTTTAAACAACATTATAATAGCAATTATTGTAGCGACCAGTGGGATTTATGGATTGAAAATATACTGTGAATATTCCAAATTGCTGCAAGGAAAGGTGATAAAAAAGCACTATAATTTAAATAAATCTGGCGCCCTATGTTTAGATATAGGTGCCTAAGCTGTTAAAACTTAGTGTTAGGGTTTGCTAATCATTCTTTTTTCCTTATAAAACTATTTATTCAAATTTAGTTTAAGAGAAACAAAGTGCATATTATCCAGACGAAGACTGAAACCCATCCTTGTGGCGGATATAAAATATATATATTTTGCAAAATGACAACTAATGGAATTTTATCTTGTCTCAACCTCCACAATCATATGAAGAACTGAGGCACAGCAGGACATCACAGAAATGGTGTCACCCCCCCCCCAAACTCTGACGTCCCGGTTTCCAGCTTTGTACTAACTTTAAAAAAAAAAAAACTGAAGATGGACTGGCTCACCCATCTCTTGTGATGAATGATTTTCATACACAGTTCCTCCTAAGTTCCGTCTAATGTGCTTCATGCAGCGCTGAATTAAGTTTAAGATGGATAAGTTAATACAGACTGTGCAAGATCAAGAACCCAGAAAACAAAACAGTGTATATATATCAGAAAAGAAACCATTTTAACTGTGTGGACGACTGACATTAATCGAGTGCCCCCCCCCCCCGGCCCCGGGGGGGGGGGGGGGGGGGGGGGGGGGGGTGGTGGGGGGGCCCCCCCCCCCCCCCCCGGACCCGC
>JAODJX010000129.1:1564324-1586373 GCA_026776945.1 Isichthys henryi | reverse complement strand
ACATCACAGGTTATTTCTATTCTAATGAGTTGCCTACTGATTCCCTCCCCACCCACCCCCACCTGTCTCTCAGCCCGAGTCTGACAGTCATTTTGTGCAGATGTGCGATAAAGCCCCCACCGTCAGGAGTCCAGCATGTTACTGGTGACCACGACTAAACCAGCGGATATCCAGACGTAAGGCAGCCTTTTACTTCAAAGCAAGGCATGTTTGCGTCGCTGAACTGTGTCACAGACAGGTTAAATGGATGGAGAACTGAAGAAATGCTAATTGGCAGTAATGTCAAGGCCATTTCACAAAGGAACGCATTTCAAAAATCGTATAAAAATATACTTTTTTTTTTTGTATAGTGGCAGTGTGTATTTTTCCTACGTGTTTTTAGATGAATTCGGCCCTGAGGATACCCAAACCCAACCTGTCTCTGAAAAAACAGCAAGGCTGAAATACATAATGAGGGAAGGATTAAGTTTATTTTTAAGACTTCCTTCAATGAACATCTGCCAAAGATCAAGAACAGCGATTTCCACCATTATAATAATAATATATGTATTTTTACACCAAAAGATTCTGGAACAAGAAGTAAGACAAGTACATAGGTCTTATATTAACTGTTACAATATTAATAAGAAATATCTTGATCAGTTATTATGTGCACTAAGTGTGTGCGAGATGCATTCGGTTTGGTCAGATTTATCTCATCAGTGAGATTTTTTACCGGCAAAATTATGAATGATGCGTGCAAGGGTGGCGTGAACATTACAAATGAACCTCACCATCTCTGCATTGGTGCTGTGTGAACACGCAAGTCTGTATTTTATCGACGCCCCCACCCTCATTTTAAAAGCAGAACTCGAGGGAAGTGGGGGGTCAATTGGGGCTGTCTGTTGCTGCCTGGCCAGCAACGCGGGCGAATGCAAATGTGAACTAAGAGGAAAACAAGAGGAGACCAGTCTGAGAACTTCCATGGACAAATGAGCTATAAACATTCCCTGCTTGCCGCAGGATCGGTGATGAAAGGGTCAGTGGTTGCAGAAAGCTTTGCAGATGTAAGGCAGCAGAGGGGTATTGTGCTGCAGTAACTGCTGTGGTGATGAGTGAGGGCTTAGGTTTTCTGTGACGGGCTTGGAGCCAAAAGCACCAAGGCGTACACGAGGAAGCGTGCAGTGCAACGAAATAGGATGGGAAGCCTTCCCCACTTCCCCTGTCGCTTTAGCCAGAGCGTAGCCAAAATACTGAAGCTGGCATCACCAACATGGTGTCTTGAGCGAGATGACTCTGTATGGACAGATAATGTGAGAAATGCCGGAATCTTTCCAGAGGACGGGGTCTGTAAGAGGCCAGGCTGCCAAACTTTAAATTATACATACACAAAAAAATTATCCCTGGTGGTCCTCCATAAATTATATTTTCACAGGCACAGTTTTACATAAGCATTCCTTCGACAAATCAGCTTTACTTAAGTGTGGAAATGTCTAGCGATGGACCATCGACACAGAAAGATTACTTTGGCTCTGAACCATCTAAGTCCTGTCCTGACTAAATTAAATTGATAAATTGTGGACGCTCGCAGCAGTGCCACCTAGTGGTCATCTTGTACTTATTCTTAAAAGGCAGAACTTGATATATTCTATAGAATTCTCTTTACAAGCATGGTTGCGCTTGCTCCAAAGAAGGCTTCAGACTCCCTTGGGTTTTGCTTTACAGTACTATCCTATATAAAATTATCAAAAAACGGTCCTCGATGTCAGTATGTTATCCATATATTAACGATTGCCAGTTTAGACTAATTGCATTAGCAATTAACCTGTTCGCGAAAGAACAACAAACGCGCGAATAAACCTTACCAAACTGTCATCTTAAAGTAACTGAAGTGTAAGCTGGATCGATAATAATGTGGACCATGGCAAAAACAGAAGAGGTCGTCTGACACGCTGTCTAGTTTTTGCATTTTTTTATATTCTGTTTTTTAGGATGGAGACGAAAATGATGTGCGCACGAGGTCCCTCAAAGCGTCAGTTCTCGCCACCATATGGAAATGATTCCCAGCGTTTGAGAAACAAACAACACTGAGGCGCGGATTGATTAGCACATTAAAAACAGTGGTCTTATTATTGGCTCGAAGTAGTTCAAGGAGAAGCACGCTGGCTCTTCTAAACCTCGTAATTAAAACCATCGCTGGAAGAAAAAAGCTTCTCTTGGGGCCCCAGAGCGGACCTGTCCCTCTGTGGGAACACAAATACGCTGTAACTGGACCTCAGCCATCGGACAGAGGCATTGAAACGCCGACACATCCGCAAAACTACACCGTCCGATCCCCGATTTGTACTCCAAACGCAAACACAAAGTTTCCTGAACATGGTCAGCGCATGAATAAGATCATCCGTAAAACACTGCTAATTCGAACAGCCCCTTGGACTGCGATCGGGGTGGCGCAGCAGGGTGGAGGTGAGGAAATCAGGAAACGAGTCTACAGGGACTCTGCCCTCCTTGCTTGATGTTTGCATAAGGAGGCTGAAACTGGAACTATGCGGTTCTTGACAAACACGCCCCCCCCCACCCCGCCGGACAAGAGCCTCTTCACTTTTGTGAGCATTTGGGTTCAATCAGAAATCAGAGTTGAGGTGGCCCTCTCAGCCCTGCTCTCTTTCGCCATCGCTTTCCATCCAAGACCACACAGTGTCCGGCGCCTGGCACAGCAGGTTTACGGGGAAATGAGTAAACGGACATGCACAGTGAAAGTACGTAAACCTTCCCGCTTCACTGAAACAAAACGAAGCAGCTTTTGCCCGTATTTACAGAAGCTGAAGCCGAGTCTGCGCATAGACGTGCGCCGTGAGACCCGAACCTATTACCCCCGCACCTGCAGCTTTAGTACCACTGTTGGATTTGTACCTAAATTTCAGATGAACTCTGTGGGTCTCGATCCTACATCTACTAAGAAAACAGCAGCTCTCCTTTATTCATATTTTCTCTGCCGTTTAACATCAAACTAACTAAATAAACGATTACAGCGAATGGTCACAAGAAATCATCAGCTTAGATGCTAGGCCTACTACCAATCACCGATGAGACAGTCCTACCGCATTCGTAGATATACTGTTCTATAAACGATTAGGTGTATTTTCTTACACACAACCAAGTTTTTATAAAGTTTTAAAATCGGAAAAAAGTTTCAATTGCTGGCTCACTAACGGATATCCATCCATCCATTTTCCAAACCGCTTATCCTACTGGGTCGCGGGGGGTCCGGAGCCTATCCCGGAAGCTCACTAACGGATATTTAAAATAATAATCTTATTATACTTGTATTCAGTTTTCATTCTTCCCACGCCATTTGTAAGGCCACTGCTGACCAAAAAAAAAAAAAACAGAACGCGAGCTAATCATCACCACACCAGTTTTCCTAATCGCGATGGCGCTTTCCATTTTCCCGAATTTCTCCGTTTTCCAAGATCTTATATACAGAGTTTCTCAGCTAATGACTGCTTACATTTCCACAAGTGCGATAATAATCTTATCAGAAACTCTCACAGGTGCTTAACTGTATTTATTCATTTGCTTAAATTCACTTCTTATTTTGTCCTAACGAATAAGCGCGTTTTCCGTTATTGTTAAACTAGAACTTTATCCACAAAATTAATTAGTTGATGAACATCTACAGTTTAACCTTATGTTTGATTGGCCTATTTGTTCAATTTAAATGAATGTATAATACTGGATTACATATGAGGTTATAACGGTTAGTGTAACCCCCGATGCTGAAGATTTTATTCCGCTTTCAGACTGTTATTTTAAAGGTCTGTTATAATCATTTGCCTGTCGTGTAATATTGTGATTCATATCCACCCATTAGTCATTGTTGAAATCTCATATGTTTCATATAAAAGATATGAACATTTGATTTATGAGTCTCACTTTTAAAAACTCTGATTTCTTATTTTTTTTTAGATCTGTTTAGCAATACAAATGCGTATATCTGGAAATCGCCGAGCAGTGACAAATGAAAATCTCGTAAAACAATGAAATATTTTTCTCGTAATTTCTTGCGTTATTCCTGAGGAACTTCTTCAGTCATGTGACACTCACGAGGTACACGTTAGGTTGGTAGGCTACAATAGGCCTACCTTTTGAATTTTCTTTGGAATGAAATGAAATTACGTCATTTACACCGAATAAAGAAAAAACGTGCAAATACCGGCCTTGACAGCCATTTGAACGTAATTGCTGTAAATCTTGGTAACGTCTAGGAATGCAAAAGAGCCTGTTCTTTACTGAAATGGCAAATATGGTAAGATGATAGGCTGCGGCGTTGCCCTTATGTGGGACATATGGCTATTTGTCCAGGCCCTGCATGGATGTTTCTAATAAGTGTACGGCATGTTTCACTGACTTTTAAGCTAATGCAAACAGTGCAAATTCAGTTTGTATATATATCTGCAACAAGGTGTGCGTGACTGTTGCATGTGTTTCCATGTGTAGCAGCTGCGCTGGTGTCCGGCAGCAAGCTGTGGGAGGTTCCCACAGCCCCCTTCACCTTGGCCGCCAACAGTACTGCCAAGCTGTTATGGGAGCCACAGTGCCAGTCTCAGCTGCGCCACCTACAGGATGGGGGAAGCATCAGCGCAGTCATCCCACCAACGCTGGATGGAAACTGGGTTTCAACCAGGCAAGTACTGTTCAGCTGACGTTCTCGATGGGGACATTACGACTATAAAGAAATTGTGGAGCTAAGCACGTGCTGGTAACGTAAATATTTAGTCGATAAGTAAATGCTGAATTTTTGAGTAAACATCAAGGAAAAGAATGTAAATTGGCAGAATTAACACAATAGTTTGTAAGGTTTGAATTCTTCAAGCTGCCTGTGGTTTTGCTGGAATTGGCCGAGGCAGCTCAGTTTCAAACACGACCCTTTTCTTGCAGGTGTGAAGTGCGACCCGGTCCGGAGTTCCTGACCCGGTTATATACGTTCTACCCGAGCCGACTGTTCAAAGCCCTGCAGTTCTATTATAGGGACAGCAGGTGTCAGGACCCAGCCTACTCACTGGTGATCAGGGGCAAACTGCGTCTGCGGCAGGCTTCCTGGGTCACCCGCGGGGGCACCGAGGCTGAGCACCACTTACACAGGGTAGCCATCATCTTCCACAGCTCCGCGGCGGTACAGCAGGTCGCCGCCCGCTTGCCGGCCGTCTGTCGGTGCAGTGGCTCGGGGTGCTGGGTGCCCGGGCGGCTCTACGATCTGTTCAGCCCCAAGGCGGGCCGGGACTGCCTGGGGGCTCTGGGCTTCTCCATGCTGGAGTTGGACCTCCTGCGCCTGGAAAGCCGGCAGCAGATCCACAGCAGGCTGGTTCAGGAGCTTTTCCTGGGAGACATCCACACGGAGTGGGAACATCGCACCCGCTATCGGCCCACTGGCTACCAGACGCCGCTACAGAACACAATGGTGAGGCGGGGGGCAGGGCACGTGCACGCGGTACGGGACGGCTACACAAACACGCCCACTGCCCGAGAAGATGGTCATGCTGAAGTTTGAACCTTGTGCTTCCACATCTAAAATGAAAACACTCACGCTGCTTGTTAATATTTAGTTAGAAGAAGATAAATTACCGCGTTAACACGTGCAAACTTCCATAACAGCTTACCTTTTTCACTAATATATTTCTGCAGCCAAATTCACTTTTGCAATGAAGTGCAATTATTTATGGACTGCGGCCAAGTGCATAAACAAACTGCGGCAGGCTAGCATGTGGAAGGTGACACAGAGCTTCAGTTTCATTATTTATGTATTTCTACAGCTGGATATATACATATATATGTGTAGAATAAAATGTAGGATTTCAGCTGTATGGTTTTCTTGTGTCAGGTCCAATTCTCCTACCCAAGCCACAAGACTTTGTGCGTAAGCATTTCACACTGTAATGCGAATCCAAATTATATTTTACTGTATTTTACTGGGACTAACTGACATTCACCACCGTGCAGCTCGCAAGATCTGAGGGTTCGTCTGTGTTTTTTTAAGTTTAATACAATAAGAAATAAGCTACTGAGGGAAACCGTCTTTTAAAGTTCATTACTTTCCATTCAGCGGTTTAGCCAGAAAAATCCCCAATGCCATTTTCTGGCTAACTTTAATAAAAACGAATCGTTATTTTCATTAACGATTCTGCGAATATAACACAGTACTGTAGGGTGAACCAACAGGTTAAATCAAGATATTTAAAATAACACTACAATCACATGTCAGGAAAAATCTGGCAGAATGATATATCAAACATTTTTACTGTTCCTCAAAATTTTCTGCTTTTGCAGTATTTAATTTCATTAATCATCCGCTCTTTTCTGCTTTTACTGGTAATGACGTGATCCTGGTCATGAACACGTGTAACTTTTTTTGAAAGCTTAACTTTCTACCTATGAGAATGTTAAGCCTGAAATTCTTTTTTATTACAATAAACTTGTATTTTACGTAAATTATTTAGTTATAATTCAGTATTTTTTGGAGTGCCGATTGTTTCCTGTGTGCATGGAGACTTTTTGGCGAGGCTGTGTTTTGTGATACTCGCCTTCAGACCACCCCGGAGTTATGGCGCTGCCCTGCTGACTCCGTGAAGTTTATAGCGGCTGGTTGCAGGCGGCATTACCGCCACATGTGCGGGCTCCGCTTGCACGCCGTTACAGCCCTTCTCTGTTCATTTTTCTCCTACTCTTTGAACCCAAGGAGTATAGTAGCCAACGTCTAAACACCGGAGTTGTAATTGAAAATATTAATATCCTTATGGCAAGCAAAACTGTGTGCTGTCGAAGGCAGAAATAGGAGCCGTCGGGACAAATATCCGTATCATCATATATAGTGTTTACAGTATGATATGAAACGAGAGCTACGTGTTTTGGTCGCGGCGGTATAACATTTTTATGGAAAATATACCACGTTAATAACTGATTTGCTAAGTTCACACTTAGTTATAATACTGAAGTATAATAACCTTAATGATATGTATGTACTGTTTCTGGTTCTTTGTTGGGAAAAGTGATATATAAAAATAAATTATACTGTAGCAATTCAGGTGATGTACTTTGCTCATGGATGTAGGAGGTCCGCTAACACTAACTTTAGGGTTACAAAGAACAAACCAATTTACCTTCTTTTCTGCCCATATATGGATAAGCGATATACTCATCTTTACACGAGGTTAATTCCAAGTTTTATTAGCCACAAACACACATACTGAGTGCAGGAAAATACACCGCTATCGAGCTCCAGGTTGTGAAATAGCTGTATATGTGCACAGCTGAGTAGATTGTTGACTACATAGGTCCTAGACACTGTCTTCAATAGATACTTGAACTAAACAAATGGAATTAAGTGACTATATGTGATTTGAGCTAAGGTTTTACTAGTTTCCATATAATCTGGATTATGAATGTTTGGGACTTGGACCTGTTTTACATCTTGCTCATGCGTCTTGGTCCGTTTTCCCACAGAACCATGTGCACCCATGCCCGGTGTGTGGCCTGGCGTACCGCTCCTCCGAGCTGAACCCACCTGTGCTGCCATTTTCCCCAACCCTGCCGCTGTCCCTGGACGGGCGCTGGGTCAGCCAGCGCTGCGAGGTGCGGCCGGCCGTACTCTTCCTCACGCGAAACTTCACCTTCCATGAGGACCTACGTGGCTGGGAGGGCCTCTACCGGCACTACTCTGACCCCATGTGCCGCCAGCCAACCTTCAGCGTGCGGGCATGGGGCCACTATGCTCGCGTGGGGCCCTCGCCCGTGATACACGGCGCCACCGAGTTCGTCTTCAAGGTCACGCGGGCCACAGTGGTCGCTCAGGATGAGGCTGTCGCCAGGGAGTTTAATGCCTCCCAGGAGGGGAGCTGCGGGCAGGCCGGGGGCTGGGCGGTGGGTGTGGAGCAGGATATCACCCTCACACACGGATGCACTGCGCTGGGGATCAAGCTGCCACACAAAGAGTACGAGCTCTTCAAGATAGAGTTTGATCACAAACAGCGCCCCCTGCTGTTCACTGGGGAAAGGCCGACCGATGGCTCCAGTCCAGACCGTCCCCACAAGCGGCCTACATCCTACCAGGCTCCGCTAATCCAGTGCAGCCTGGATGTCAGTGGATCCCACCGGCACGACCAGCAGAGATCTTTCACTTTCCAGCCTGTCAGTGGCGTAGCCTCTCTGACGTGGCTCCTTGCTTCGCTCTTGGCCTCCGTGTTCGGTGGCTGGTGTGTGGTACAGACCCAGTGACATACATGCTGCTGGAAGTTGAGCTTGCCTTGCTGTGTCGTTATCAGCAGAAGTATGAATGTTGTGCTTCAAGCCTTATTCTTTAGTTGTCTTTATTTTACCGTGTTTGTCAAGAATACAGATCGGAATGTGCAGATACAGAAGAATATGGTGCTTATCCCAAGAATGTCCCTGAAAACCAAATAGAATCATCTTTTTACTGCAGCTATAACATTATATTTCATATGAATCTGTCTGTATAAATATGTTTTTAATATTAAATAACTGCCTAACGCTGGAGAACTATCTATTAGTGCCATCTTAGAAAAACACCTGCGGCAGTTTGATGATAGGCCCTTGTCTAACAGCTTTGTACAGATTAGGATGTATTTTTTCTGTCCACGGCTGTACAGTATTAATAATGTAAGGTGTGTCTAAGCTGTCTCTCTATGCATATATATCCGTGAACTTTTATTTCGAGCATAGGATTTAGACATTCCAGATGACAAACTCTTAAACGGAACATAAAATTGCAAAAAAAAAATAACCGCAAAAGGGGAAATGCAGTACTTTGGATGTGAAAAACAGACTGAAAAGCTATTGGGAAGAGCACGTGTTTTTCAGCATAGGAGCCTGCGTCCCTGCTGTGTCACGCGTACGGTGTCTCGGTGCGCCAGCTCAGTGTCTGAGGGACTGCGATAACTATGATGACCAACTCGGGTGAAGGACAGTGAACAAAAATCGCCTCACTGCACCTCAGCTGCAAAGGAATCCAAAAGCAGTTTGTGGATGGTCCCTGAATACAGCGCAGACAGTGGTTGGGAAACTACGCAACAGTTTAATGAAGCTGTTTAAAGACGTACCCAGGGGGTCCTTCTTGGGTTTTGTACATGATGAATATAAAACGATGTGACGCAAGTCAGACACGTATTTATTGTTATCTTAAGATGTTTAAAAAATAGATTGCTTTGTTCCCTAGTTTTATAGCAAATCAGATACGTGGATGCCAAAGGTGCTCGTATTAACTGCTTTTATATTGGACCTTTGCAATTTTATCAATAATTTTGTCTAGTATAAGTTTCATTAAAGTATTTTATGATACAGTTATAGAGTTTAAAGGCGTTATGTGTATATTCATGTTGTTTGAAGAGGAGTATGTAAATACAGAAGGCACATACACAGCCTGTGAGCAGTATTATTTACGGTTATAGCTATGACTTAAAGTTTGGAAGATAATTGAAAGTGACAGGAAAATAACTGCAGATAAATAATCGTGTACCGGCCAAAGTCGCCTTATTTCACAAGAAAAACAATAGGAGGCTAAATTTTAACTCGAAGTGTATTTCGAACTTAATCACTTCACCTAAACTTTCCATTGAAGCAGTTTAAGCAGGAAAGTAAATTTAAGATGAAAAATTACTAATTCACGTGAGAAGTAATGAAGACAGGCCTCCCCGAGAGACAGCAGGTGCTTATATTTTAGATCCAGCTGAGCCTTCTGGGAAACTTTAACACTCGTGAGGAAGATCTGACAGATATTGGCCAAAGCAGTGTTTCCTTACAGTAAAAAAATCATCATTAGTGTTGCATTTCAGTTTCTTAACATTAATTTGCACTACAACTGTTTCTTAATTAAGTGTCATATGTGGCCAGAACTGTGACCCAAATATTTGCATGAACGCCATTTGGAAACAGGGCAGGAGGGACTCGCCGCAGTGGTGTGTTCCTAACTTCCCCAATTCCATCCATCCCTCGGTGTCACTGCATGCACCGTACTCACTGTTACTGATCCTGGCTTTACACTGAAATACTGCCAGGTATTTGAACTCCAATCCTCACCGTTAAGACTTCCAGTGATTACGGGTTGCTCTATTTCACCGTTAGCATATTTTAATGAAATATTTGGAGCAATGTAACTATACTGCTTTGGGTTTATTCCGTAAAAGGAAGAGAGAGGTGGTGGCGAGCAGGCTGAGGAGCTAGGCGACGGGGAGAGGAACAGAGAGGCCTACACTGGATCCAAAGGCAGCAGACTGTTCCCATTAAGGGCTGTCAGGATGATGATGGCGACTGGGAGCAGGGTGAGGTAATCTTTTTGGTTTCGGCAAGTGTATCAAGGGTTTGGGTTTGCAGAATGACAAAGATGAGGAGGGACAGAGAGTTCAAACGGCTGGTGTTTATCATAGCAGTAATGTTCTGGATCCACCATTATGAGGAGGTTACACATTCCTAATTTCGTGTCCTATCATTGGGCCAAAAATAATAGAGGAATATACCAATGGCATGAACGGGGGTGAGGTGGGATGTGGAGAAAAGAAAGAACGACGGATTTCAGAGTCTGTTAGTGGTTTTGTGCATATAATATAAGTCAGTCATCGGGCATGGAGAGCTGAACCCAGCATTATGGCCCATTAACAGCATCCATTAAATAAAAATAATAAAATGAGTTTTCATCACTGGCACTGAGCAAGACACCAAAAGACACTCCCGTGGCCATATAAGTCTGTCCCTTCAAGGGTCATACAGATGATGAGGCAAAATTCACAGATGGTTTCCAGTTTGATCCTTCAGTGTTTATATCCACCCACACTCTAGCAGTGTTCCATCCATCCATCCCTCCATCCATCTCTCAGACCCACTTGTCCAGTGTAGTGTCTTGGTGAGCCTGGAGCGAATCCAAGGAATCACGGGGCACGGAGCAGAAGATGCGATTCAGGGCTGGACTGGAATTAAAAACCAGGCCATCACAGACATGCCCACAATGAATTTTGTAGAGTCTTTCGGGAATTACGTATTTTCATACTTCTTGGAGCTTGGGGTGGGGGGGGGGGTGCACGTCCAGGGTGCAACGCATGCAGGGACAGCCGCAGAATCTAGCTGTTGCCCGATTTGCCAGATATCCTGTCCAGCCCTGATATCACACTTTGCAGCGTGAGGAGCAGATTGTGTGAACATTACCTTCTCCGGGACGGGCCCCTCGGGACGGCACGCAGAAGACGATGCTTTAAAATAAAAAATAAAAGCACGGAAAGCAACTACTACTTAAAAAATGCATACTTTCAGCAAAAGAGCTTCCAAACCACAAACAACTTCTGTGGGTTTGTCATATTAATTCCATGCGAGGGAAGTGATTCGGGCCAGTTCTTATGAACGGCACCGGGTCCAGAGGAATGGAAGCGTGGCAGCAGTGCCACACACTCCCATAAAATATTAGAGAAAACATCCATTTTCATGTAAGCCGACCGGGTAGCAGACTCAGCTACAGCAGATGCAGGGCAATGAGATTTACTTTTACCCAGCCCCAGAAGGGCAACCACGCCAAAAATCGACGTCAGCGTTGTGTGTCGTGCTTTTTGTTTTAATAATTATTACAGTTACTCGCTTTACCCTACGTACCCTTTAATTTTAAGCTCTGCTGAGAAACTTTCATTATTTCTACGCATATATGAGCAACAGCTGCCCATTAAAAAAACAATAACATTGGTTGTATGTTATTCCTTTGGCTTAGAAAATGCATAGCTGTTGAAAAATGCTCCTTCCCTTTCTAAAATGAGTGAAAAAAAGTGCACCCACAGGACTATTGTACTGGGTGTGCTTTCCTAAAGCACTGGTTGCCAAAAGTGGGTTCCTCGTTTTATTACAACTTTGTACTCATATGGAAAACTAAAGGGGAAATGATTACTGAGGCTGCCCCCCCCCCCACTGCTTAAGAGCCAAACATCTTTCTTTCAGCAACATAGTTTTTCATATTGAACTGTGGAAAAAAACACACACACATGCCAGGATTCACAAAAGGGGGGGGGGAGTTAAAACTGTAATCTCTTCTGCAGATCTGTAGTAAATACTGTACTAAATAGCTCTGGAAGTATTACTGAAAGGCTGGAACACTGTACCACTGTAAGGCCAGGGGGGTTTGGAAATGCTTTTGTTACTTTTACATGTCATGATGCGTTAAAAACCTATGAAACATTCTGAAAAATGAAAATATGTAGAATAATTGCAGGAGGGCACACTGATTTTTTTAACGTATGAAGTACAATGGTGTTAAAGCCGTAAATGTTACGATTCTCCTTAATTTCCATACATCTCTGCACTCTAACGCCAGCGTTGGGCATCTCAGGTCCAGGAACTACAAATCCAAGACAAAGATTCTGTTTCTACCAATTAGTAGAACATAAAGAGTTGCAGACACAGAATACTCACCTGGTTGGTAGAAACAAAATCTTGGTCTGGATTTGTGGCTTCTGGACCTGAAATGTCCAACGGTGGGTACGGCGTGCCTCTGGGTTATATCACTGTCTCAGATCACCACGGTCGTGGGGTTTCTCTGTCTCCCTCTGTATTTATGGCAGGTATTAATCCTGATAGTGCTCACACACATTGGAAATGGATCCACAGATCTTCCTAAGATATCTAGGCTAATCGCACACATAGCTTTTACATCTGTCTGGGTTGTGTCGATCATTCTCGCAGCTCTTCCCACATTCACGTGGTCACGCTTGTACAAACAGATCCTGGAAAAAAGAAACTGTATTGACCTTGTAGGCTGAGATCTTAATGTCCAGACCATATTAAACAAGAACAAAAAGCCTCGGCTTGGAGGACCTGCTAACTCTGAGATGTTCCAAACCATTTCAAAGCGTTAGCCAAATGAATACCAGAATAAAATGTTAACCTTTTGATTTAATATTGTACAATTGTCCTGTGGATGAAAAGACAAAAACAATAGATACATTCTTGTTCGGCTTCCCAGCAACTGTGTACGTTTATTTTTTAAATGAAGCTCATTGTCTGTTGTACTTGGACGGTTTTTGTTGTTTTGTTTTATAGCGACTCGTAATACTGCACGGGGGCAAAAGGCTACATTGACTTATTGGACATATTAGAAAATGAGTTTATTTACAAAATGAATGAGACCCTCATGAGTAAAGTAGTTGTTGCAGTTGAGGTAATGTTAGACATTAATGATGGTGAGAGTACAAAACATTCTAACTCATAGACAACTAACCTTTCTAAAAAAAAAAACAACTTAATACTAATTTTGCTCATTATGCGTATAATCCTTTCTGGGGAAACACAACATTTTCACACATATTTTAAGAGCTGTGCTTAATAATTGAAGATAAAAAGTATAAACTTAGATCTTTGATGGAGTCTCAAAGTTTCATGTTTACTGTCATGTACTGGCGGCCTTGATAACTACGCACGTAATTATTAATAGGAAGAATCGTTGGATTCTAATGGCATCTTGGCCACAGAGTGGTTTGAAGATGTTGGTTTTTCAACCTTTATTTTTGAATGGAATGGATCCCCCACATCTGAGAGTTTCTGAAGAGCCAATGCTGAAAAGGGACTCAGTTTCAGAGGATTTTAAATTGGAGACAGTCAGATGTCCTAGTAACGCACACTGTTCTGGGGGATGTGGAATTTGCTGAATTTCTAGAAATGAGATGGTTCTGCACGCCAGCAACTAGACCTCAACCAAAACACTTAGGAATAATGAGAGTAAATGTTCGACAACAGTAATTACAGATTATATTCTGCTTCTTCTGTTCTTGTGTGAACTTCTGCGAATGCATCTTTGTGGCATATTTACTTGGTAATTTTTTTTGCTTTATTTTTTGTGGTAGTGACTCATGAAACAATGCAAAGGGACAAAAAGAGGCAGTTGAAAGGAGAACTGGGCATAAAATAAAAAATAAATGTGCAAAACAAAAAGCCACAAATTCGACAGTCAGGCCAGTGATGCATGATGGTGACAGTGACACATGTCAGTGACACATGACAGTGACAGTGATAGTGATACATGACAGTGATAGTGACAGTGATACATGACAGTGACACATGACAGTGGTAGTGACAGTGATACATGACAGTGATAGTGACAGTGATACGTGACAGTGATACATGACAGTGACAGTGATACATGACAGTGACACGACAGTGATAGTGACAGTGATACATGACAGTGATAGTGACAGTGACACATGACAGTGACAGTGCTAGTGACAGTGAAAGTGACAGTGATACATGATAGTGACAGTGATATATGACAGTGACAGTGATACATGACAATGACAGTGACAGTGATACATGACAGTAACAGTGATAGTGACAGTGATACATCACAGTGACAGTGATAGTGACAGTGATAGCTCAAATCATCGGAAGTCCCTCATCTTTATATGTAACTCCTAGAGTTCATGAAGTATACCTTCCTTCTAATATGTCAGTGGTTGTTAGTCCTGTTACTTAGACCCCCCCCCCAGTATGTTTTCATTCCAACCCTAACCTTAATCAGGGTCATTTGGTCCTTCATAGGCTAATATTGAATGTGGTGGGCTGAAAGCAGTGTGGGTTGGAATGAACACATTCTACCCGGTAGAATTACTATACTATATGTTGCTTTGGATGAAAGGTCAGAAAAATTAATGTAAGTAAAACCCCTGCCAAATATTATGGTATCACCCAACTTCTTACTGTGTAACAAAAAAAATCATAGATTTGACACATAACATTTTTTTTTAATAGCTGAAGATTCCGGCTGCATGAAACATACCATAGAACAAATTAAATGTAATTATTTTAATTAATGGCATAGTTTTGCCAAGGTCAGATAGAGGACAAAATTATGGAATCAGTCAATGCTGAGCAAAAAAAAAAATGGAATCATCAACTAAAAAACTCACAGTAAGTACGTTGTTGCTTCTCCTTGGGCTTGTATGATGGCCTGAATTCTTTGAAGCATGGACTCCTCAAACGAAAAACAAGATTCCGCATCAAACTAGATCCAGCTTTCTCAATTAGCAGTTGACAGATCAGTTTTGCGGGATTGAGCTTTTTCACGGACCATTAAAAAAAATTTCCACCAGAAACATGCAATCATATTGAGATCCAGACGGTTTGCTGGCCATGTGTGTGACTGAGTTGATATGCCTTTTACTGAAGAAAAGCTTTCACACCCTTTGCACTGTGGAAACATGCATTATCATCTTGAAAATGACTTCATCACCAAAACAATATTCCATTAATGGAATGAGAAAAGTGTCCTAAATGTCAATATCCACCTGTGCATTGGCTGTTGAGGTAATGATTCCCCTCCCTCCTGATCTTTCACCTCACATGCATATCATGAATGATTGGGGAAATTTGTTTTTTCTTTCTTTAGTCAGTCATCTTTATATATTTCCTTAGAATGGCACTAGACAAAAGCTCCAGCATCATCTCCTTAGCCAATGCAGATTTGAGATTCATCAATAACACTTTAATCCAAACATCCAGTCCATGACTGCTTCTCTTTAACCCACCTTCTTCTGTGTAGGTGTCAGTACTGGTTGTCGTTTTGCCTTTTCTACATGCAAATTCTATTTCAATCAGTCAGTTCCTTATAGTCCTGTCACAGACATCGACTCCTGTTTCTACCCGTTTGTTACTCATTTATTTCATTGTGCATTTCCTATTTTTAAGCCAAGTTGCTTTGCATTTTCTGTCCGGGTGCTTTGACGTTTTCCTTCATTTGCTTGCATGTTTTCCTTTTATAACCTTCTTTTTCTTTAACAAAAACAAAACTGCACCAAATTCTAGACCGCAGACTGGGAACATCTTTCGCCACACTTTGGATTCCCTTTTTGAAGGAGTTTTATGATCCTTTCCATTGTTTTAATTAGCTGTTTTGTTGGGACCATGATTCCTTTCAATTAACCAGCTTGTTAAGGTCTGTACGCGATCTCCCTTAACTGCAGACTAATCTGCATTTTTTGACTTGTTTTAGAAATGCAAATTACAAGGTGATTCCATAATTTTTCTCTCTACTTGATCTGGACAAAACTGCCATTAAATAAAACAATAACTTTCATTTGTCTCATGAAGGCAGAATGTTCAGCTAGTCAACTGTGATTTTTTTGCTACGAAGTTAAACAGCTGGGTGAACATCCTCTACGTGTGGTTGTGTATAATGCATAGATTTTAGCACCGATGGTCTAAATCAGGGGTGTCAAAGTCCACTCCTGGGGGGCTGGAGTCCTGCACATTTTTTGTTTTCCCTTCATTTAACACACCTGATCCAACTCCTTGTGCTAATTACCACACAGCTCTTGAGCTGAATCTTTTATGGTGGAACAAGGAGAGAACTAAGCGACACAAGGCTCCGGCCCGCCAGGACTGGAGTTTAACACCCCTGATGTAAATATATTTTACCAAATTACTGTTTCTAATATGCTGGATTCTTCATAGAGATAAGAAAAGGCCCTCAACCAGCGTATCAGTTTGGAGGCTTATGAAGTAAGGGTGGATTCTTAAGCTAGACCAGAAGGGATCTGCCAGATGGGAATGCCGGTGCTGAGAGCCAGAAAGAGCTGTGGTTATCATCAGGGGCGACTCCCGGGTCCTGCCACTTCGTAATGACGTTTGCAGAGATCATGGGTTCAGATGCAGCTGCGCTCTGGCAAAGATGAGACACGTGTCTTTGATGGCTGGTGCTCAGTTACCCCACACGTGATTAAGACATTCACAGGTGATCATCTTTCATATACATTAAGAAATGGGGATTAGCTTTATTACAGGACTAAATAAGTACCAGATACTCAATGCAGAGAACAAGTAAAAGAAAACTCCCTTCTCCTTGCTGAGACTTCCCAACCTTATACCAAACGAAACAGCTTCATAATATGATACTTCAGCAGTAGATAATATAACTCGCATGCATATTTCCAGTTTCATTCATAACTTTTGGGCACTTCATGCAGATGAGTTTAACGCATGCAGTTATTGTGAGAAACCTAGGTTATTAATACTGCCCTGGCCATTCCAGTGTGAAGTGTGATGCATAGGAAGGAACGTATGAAAAACAACATGACAAAGGTATGAGGTACGGGGATTTAATTTATTAAGATGCTACATAGTTCAACAAGCTTTTCGTTGGTTTTTTGTTTTTCCTCACCAGTGACTACTTGACTACGAATATTAATGCTTTGATAGACATATTTATTTATGTACATACAAAACAGTTGCCATGGTTACATCATGGTTATGGTCTCAAACTCCAGTACAGGCTTGTGTAGTGTCTCAAGGCCCCAGGAGTGGCCTGGGCTCCACAGCGCCATCTTCCTGCAACATCTAACCCTCTAGTCACTTCTCATGCTAATGGATTATGTGTTAAATTCCATAGTTTTTCTTTTTGTCCTCTCCCCCTCCATCACTCATTTGTAGTTTTAAGTAATTTTTTTAATCATAATGTGTAACACTGAGGTGGAATAATTTAGGTGCCTTCCTTTCAAATACACCCGAACAAAAAAAACCAAAAAACAAAACTAAACGTGAAAACGAAAATCGAATATACAAACAGAATGGTCCCTGTACTGCCCCCCCCCCCTCCCTCGCCAAGTGTTTCTGCTGATTCCTTGAACATGGAAACACTGCGTGATCCAAGCGCTGTTTATAGCAGAGCTGTACTTTTATGTAGAACAATCAAACTTTACTAGCAGCAAAATGATTGCTGAAATGACACATCAGCTCAGAATCAACATAAACATGACATTTTACCGTTTGATTAATAATGTCATAGCTTAAAACGTTCAGTGATACAGACACACTGTGCGGTTTCTTCTACACATCCATCCATCCATCCATCCATCCATCCTGGTGAGGGTCATGAATCAGGACAGAGTACAAAGCTGGGGTAAAACCCAGGGCGGGTGCCAGTCCATCACAGGATAATTTCTTTTGACTGTTCACTAACCCCTGATAAATGTTACTCCATGGTAACAGTGCTATGTTAGGCAGGCAAATTGCTGTTTTTAATTACACCTGAAACAACACGCACGCCTCTGGTGTGTTTTTCACAGCAACTGTGGCAGACCCTTTTCCGAGGACTGCCAAGTGCCGCAAAACTACACGTCAAAACCAAATAAAATCAATGCCTTACCTAGTCATTTTTTCTACAGAAAAAAGTATCGTGCGAGCTGTGAAATACTGATGCCCAACCATTCGTGACAATCCTTTCATATTTTCAGCAATTAGAAAAAAAAAATATTTTGCCAGACAAGAGTCGCGAGGGCAGAAGGCTTAATTCTTGCAAGCACTAATTTAAGGTAAGCCTACAGTGCTGTACTAGGTCGTAAGCGACGTCACACATAAAAACAAAGGTAAAAACGTTACCATAGCGATAACCGTGCAGCCATGCGCAGTTCTAAAGGTGACAAAGGAAGCACTGCAATGGCAAAGACGATCAAGAAATTATAAAATAAAATGACATCATTTTCCGTAGCGTAACGCTACTACTCGTTTTGTGGAAGAAACACTTGCATGGGAAGAGAGTTACAAAACAAGAACATCGAAACACTGTTGCTTACCGTACACGGAAAATGTATAAATCATCCGCCTGGAAGAGTCAGTGGTGACGAGAATACTCACTTCCGCCTATAAGCCCCGCCTCCGTCGAGGCTTTTTAGCGACTTTCTTTCAAAAATTGCTTTTCTGTATCTCAGAGGAAAATGTCACGTTACGCACTTCCTGTAAGGAGCTGATTCGGCCTCCTCACCTTAAAATATAACATATTAAAGAGACATTCACACAAACACATCTGAACATCTGGAACAGAATTCACTCACATTGCATCTCGGGCGTTACGGAAAAAAAGTCTCACATAGACTTCATATTTCATAATTTATTATTATTTTATCACAATGTTCGCTCCCCTTGAGATGTTGTCTGTGCGAGAAGGGGAAGGGGACAATGAGAATGTGATTAAGAGGCAAGAGCTGTGACTTGAATCCCTTTTCCATAATGTGATCAATTTTACTCTCGTTATTTTACATAATTAGAACAATGCCAGTGATGTGGCATTCTGATGGAAATTCCACATCTGTTTCATTTTGTTTTGGTGTTTTCATCCACAAAGCATGCTGCCTCCTGCCAACGGCATCTACAAGAGCAGTTTCCCAACGACCACACCGATGACAAAGAAGAGCACGACCAGCGCCAACACCCGGATGCTGAGACCCTCCTCCTTCAGCACGGCTCTGGGAGCAGAGGAGGAAGAGGAGGCGGGGGAGGCAGAGTGCATCATCGTGCTCTTCCTCATCCGCAAACCATCATCGTCCTGTAGAAGTCATTGGGAAGTACTGTTAGGAGGATGACCTTCCTCACAGGGTCCTAACAGGAACTCCCAGACAACTCAATGGAAACACCTGAGACACCTGTCAACATGCTACCAGTAAGAGGACCTCGGACCAAAGAGAGGACCAAGGGGCGACTCGTCTTGGCTGGAATCGGCGTCTTACCCTGATCTGTTTGTTTTCTTCTCGTAGCCGTTGAACTTCCAACTGCAGCCGTTTGCACTCTTCCATGATTCTCTTCACCTCTCCGTCATCTAGAGACAAGCTCAACGACTTCATGGACAACGTCGAGGAGTCGGACTTCAGCAGGCTGGAGGATAGAATCTTGTTGGAGTCCATGTCGTGCTGCTTGGACACAGGAGGGGGAATAGAAGCATTGGCTTTGGGTCTGAACCTCTGACTGTGGCTCTCTCTACCCAACCTACCACTGCTCACATAGAGGAATAGTGCTTCGCTTCAATTAAACCAATTAAATCTTGGGTTCTGTTCTATTATGACACTCCATGACTACCCAACCATTTATATTATTTATAGACGTTTTATCCAAACCAATGTACAGTTGAGAACGCAGGATCTCACGCAGAATTGGGAGTTAAGGGCCTCGCTCAGGCACACAACAGTGACATCACTCTGCTATCCGTGAGATATGAACTGGCGCTCTGACCACAGGGGGAGTGTCCTAACCCGCTGGAGCTACAGACCGCCGCCCATTCCACAACGAATGACTGCCCACAGCTGGTTTTATCCTATTTAGTTTATGACAGTCGTTTAATCACCAATTACAGATGTTACACAAGCCGAGAATGATTTCAAAGTATTAATAATATCAAAACAAAGTCTAAACAAGGTCCTGGACAGCGCCGGTCTGGCTTGGCCCTGGCATTTGGATGACTCACAAACTGTCCCGCTGACAGGCCAGCGAGGATTCTTCCAGAACCATCCACAATCTTACAGCAAAAATGAGCGACAGGCTAAATGAGGCTCTGAAATCTGCCGTGAGTGGGATTGTTACACACTGCCAAATCAACAATTAACTTAACCCACTTCCCACTGGTTACTGCACTGGGTGGCACCCAGGTTAACCCAAGCGCGGTTTATTCCGCCCGTGGCAGGATTCGAAAGTCTCCTTTCTCTCACCGCCAGGGAGCTGGAGAAGGGGGGCAGGCTCACCATTTTCTCGTTCTCTGCGGGCAGCTCGAAAACACACCTCAGCTTGGAGTCCATCAGCTCCTCAGGTTTTGCTTCTTTCCACTACAAAGAAAGGTCAGAAGTGTGATGAGGAAAGAAAACTCCATGGCCTTTACTGCATTGCCTCTTGGTCCTCATGTAATCCCAGCTGCCTTCAGCACATCCAGAAGATCAGTCAACTGTACAATTCAATTTCTACTAACCGTGCAGTGCTGTGCAGTGAAAATCTGATTCTATGGTGACAAGAGGAATCGAAACAAAAAAACAGTTCTGTAGCCATCCAAACCTCTATTCATAAAAAGCACCACCTGGGGCACATCAGCATGGGAGTGGTTAATTACAGTGGCATACGTTGACCAATGAACTGTGACAGATATTAAATCCATGGCCTCGTCGAATCCAAGCCGTCTGCTTTTGTGAAACTTCGCCGTGTTCAGCCTCACCGTACTTTTGGTAAGTCACCCCCTGCTAATCTCCAAAGAACGTAGCAGAAGTGCCATTTAAAATAAATACTGTGTCAGAGTTAACAAAACATTGTTTTGTACAATAAATGTCAAACATTACCCACAGTTCCAGCTATATTTTTATGGATATTTTTGATCGTATTCAAACTGCACTTACGATCCAAGAGTTATTCTGGAGAGGTGGTGGAAAAGGCTGGAATTGAAACTGTAATTTCCCATCATTACCAGCTAGCAATAGATGCCTTTTTTATGGTACATATTTAAGAGGTGACTCAATTGCTACAAACAGTAGAAACATTAGACAGTTGACTGATCCAAGACAGCATATTCTAGCTATTGTGTTCGACGGCAAAGCTTCGGTTCCGATGTCTGTGGCAGAGGCGGACATTTCAGGTCCAGAAAGTAAAAATCCAGACCAAGATTTTGTTTCAACCAACCAGCTGAGCATAAAGAGTCACAGTCACTCAACTGGTTGGCTGAAACAAAATTCTGGTTTGGATTTTTACCTGAAATGTCCACCTCTGGTCTGCAGACAATCCATATGACCAAGGGGAGAGTTTTAAACCTCCAAAGCACTTTGTTAAGATAAATAAAGAAAAGATGTTTGCCTAGCTATTTCAATGCAGGGATAATCTGCACATTTGTAATATCTTACTCCCATTCCCAAAAGAGGTCTTGATAGTTACATTACCATAGTCAATGGACTCCTGCTTTTAATGCATTTATCTCTATTTTAGCTGTTATTTACCTTATAGTATAAGGCCTGGAGGCAATCAAGTAATACCTATGAAAAACTACAGCAACCAAGAGAATTGTTCAACATCTCAAAATTTTCTCAAATTGAGAGTCTTCAAAGCAGCAGCCCCCTTTCGCTTCGATGACAGCATTGCAGACTCTGGGCATTCTTTCAACCAACTTCCAGATGTAGCCACCTTGGATGTTTCTCCAACAGTTTTGAAAGTGTTTCCACAAGTCCTGGGTACAGGTTGGCCAACTTGCTCTTTACTCCTCAATCCAGCTCATCCCAAACCAGCACTATAGGGTTTAAGTTTGG
>JAODJX010000129.1:1524184-1543734 GCA_026776945.1 Isichthys henryi | reverse complement strand
CCCCCCCCCCCCCCCCCCCCCCCCCCCCCCCCCCCCCCCCCCCCCCCCCCCCCCCCCCCCCCCCCCCCCCCCGGTAAAGTCCTCACATTACCACCATTTCAGCCACACGGTGCATGTTGCTGTCTGTGTGTCGCCAATCCGACTTTTTCCATAACCAGCTCTGAAGTCCCCACAGCGAGGCTAAGCCATGCGTTTTATTTGGCTGCTTCTTTGAATTATTTTCCCCACCTTCAGTATTAAAGACAAACCGATTAGGTTTTAAAGTGACTGCAGATATTTTTAAATCAGAGTTTGATATGACGGTACTGTAAGCAGCAGCAAGCTGTAGCGCGTCAGCTCTGGAATTGTGAACTTTTACATCATGTGCTCCTTCAACACCATCCATGTGGTCCTATGACACATCATCTGAGCGTTAAAACAGTGTTTGGACTCACTATGTCACTATGGAGCAGCACATAAGTAGTTTTAGAACCTCCACATGGACATTTCAGCCCATCACGTTCATAAATGCCTGGACTTCATCCAGGGTCTAATGTCCATGAGACCCCATTAAAACCTCAGCATTCACTGGAAATAGACTTAAAAACAGTTCCATTCACAAGTTCCACTGATGGTATGACGACTTCGTGTTTAACCAATTAGGGAAGGAGACGCAGGCAGTGGTCACCATGGTTACAGTGTCCACTGAAATGATTCCAACTGTTAGGCGGCTTTGAAAATTCCACATTTGGTTCTGAAATGGCACATGAAAGTGACAGCGGGAAGCAGGTTTCCTCTTGAGTATTACAAAGAACTGCCTGGTTCCAGCACAGCATGTCAGTGGAAGAGAGACCTGCTTGAGCCACTCCCAGGACCCCTACAGCTCTCTGGACTTAGGTTATGGAGAAATATGCCTGTCTCTAGCCGTGTACACCAGTATCCCACAATCCTCCTATGGGGCATTTTCATCCACCTCGACACCTACCGGGCTAAATCAGCAAGCGTAGGAGGTTCTAACCTCCTTCGGAACCCAAAACTAAGGCCTGCCCTCATTTCCTGGATGGTTTTGGGGATTCCAAATGGCCTGCCAGAGGCGTGTGTTTAGAAAGCTTTGCTGGAAGGACGGAAGCCAGGAGAGTAAGAAAAAAAAAAATGGGGTGCCAGTAATTGATCAGGGCTCAGCATGTGTGAAGCACCTCCAGGCCAAGATGGAGCTGCACACGGCAGGAAACTAAAGCGGGGCTGGTCTGGGGTGAGCTCCCACTAACAGAAAGTGTCTAATGAGCCATCCTTTATGGTCCTCCACAATAATCAACGTCTATGCTTTGCATGAACAATTCCAAATAAATGATGGATGACATTATTTGATCCCGCTAAATAACACAACAGACCCTCATCTTATCAGTACCACTTCCTTACTGTTGTCTGTGGTGATGAGATTAATATTTTAGCTGTACAGCTGATTCCAAATGTGTGTAAAGATTCCAGTGGTTCACGGCAGGAGGGATGTCCTGAAGACGGCCGCAAGGTGAGGGGGACAGGAAACGGTACCTCTTTCGTGATGTCATAAACGATGATGGCGGCAGCAGAGCCCCTGTAGTACATCGGTGCCAAGGCTCGGAACTATCAAGGCAAGAGAGAGACAGAAAGCACAGAGATTAATGCATTTCAATTTAAATATTTCACATGTGGCACAGCAAAGCTCAATAGAAAAATAATCAATTTTTTTAACAATGAGTTATGAGGCTGCTTTATAGGATGCTGAATTCTTTTCCTGGGCTTGGACTCTCAGATCATCACTCCTATGGAATGCAGGAAATCCTGTAGAGCATTGGCCAGGTTTGGAGGTAACTGCAGAAATGAGTAAGGATGTACCCTGTTCTTCTGTTAAAGGTCACCAATACTTGGAAATTTCTGTCCCTGTGGAGAGCACCCGACAGCTAGCAAACAGCCTGCCTCTCCCCCCCCCCCCAACTCATCCACCGAGACGACCATCATGTGGAAATGCCTACAGGTGAAACCATGTATAAAAAGCCTGAGGGTCACCAGCGGAAGGCCATTCCTGCTCTTCCACAAAGTGGATTTTTCTTGCGGCTGTTAAGCCATGCGGTTCACTTAGTCTGATGAAATCACAGAAGATCAACAGCTCCATAAGACTTACCAGCTATGCCCCCAAGGAACATTTAACTGAACGGCTCAAGGCCTAACCACTTCGGGGTTTGGCCATCACGGCTCCTGTCCGAAAAAGACCCCCTGCCCCACCCTGAGTGTGGAGTCCATCACAAAAATGATAAATGTCCAAAATGTCAGCGTGAATACCCCATATGGAAATAAACTCTGCACAATCATTGGTGTTTAAAGATATTCTAATATACCCCTTTTTGTGGCAGATATACCCCCTCACCCCCCCAAAAAAAAGACATGAATAATATTTTCCAGAAGCTCTTCAGTTCTGGCTTGAGCATCTCAGCCCAATTAGCCAAGGCCTGCCTCAGGAACACACCAAATCAAACGCACATTTCTGCACGGTTTCTTTATTCTTATCCTTGATAGTCCCATAATGCACCACAGCTGCGGAATTGGCTGACCCGTCCGCGCTCTGTGTGTCATCCGCCACAGTCGGAGCAGGATTTCACGCTTTCTCCCGGATGGGCGGCTATCATTTGTGAACGAACTAGCCGTTCCGGGGACTGTGGATGCAGCTCCTGACTCTTTCCGCTGTGGGCAGATTCCCCACATTTTGATTGATAAGGATGGAGGTTCGGGGCTTTCAAGTCGGAGCCTGATGCTAAACAGACGTGACCGAAAATACCACATGACCAAATACTTTTCCTTCTGCCAAGAAAATACATCTAGAACCTGAACTCTGAACATAATCCAACAACGTGATTCCGATTGAGACAAGTGAATAGCAACATCACCACCACTAAACAAGAAATATCTAATAATCATGGGAAGAGCCAGTAGACAGAAGCAGATTCATGTGGTTTCATCTAATGTCTGTTAAATCACATGTGGAGCGACTGAGGACATAATGGCCTTCATCTCTGCTTCAGAGAAAGTGTCACAGAGGGTTTCTTAACTATGTCCATCGCATGAGAAATGGAAGAAGAAAAAAAAAAGACCATTTCCCATAAGCTCCGAGTCCTATTTCCTGGAAGATCCTGATATGTTAATTTGTTCAGACATCTTGGGTAAAAATTCACATTTTTGACCGGGTCGAGGGCAGTGTGGATCCCTTTGAGCATGACCTCTCCCATCCCAAAACGGAGGCGCAGTGTCGCAGTTCTATAAACACAGTTCATTTTCTTGAGCGTGAAGAGTAATCACTGCACTGCAAAAAACGATACCCAGTGAAAAATGGTCTTGGATAGGCGACAAACATCTATCCGCTTCTAATCAGTGCGACAGATCATGGAGGAGAACTTACAAGGACATGCAAATAAACCCCAGCTGACAAGAAGAAACAGAAGGGTGTAATGGAGGAGATCTGAACGGTCTGCCCTAAATTTCAATGGTCAGGATTCAGCCATCACTCACATGAATACATGTCCCTAATTCAGCTGCAGTCAGGTTCTCTGCCTGGAGTTGGAAAAGAGAGGACAATAGCTATTCTGCAAACAAAACAAAGAGTCCTGTCCTGGACAACCTCTGACACCCTTCTAACAACACAAGAACCTCAGGCCATATAAACCGCTACGAACTTCAAAGTTCGTTATCACATGCAGTCATACTCATACAATGTGAAGGGAAATGCTTGTTCTGGCAGTTTCACTGACAGTGCTATATAAATATGAAATGCATAATTATTATACTAAGTAAGTAATGTGGACAGTAATGTGGACGCTGTTCCGTTCTGTTTTGCCGAAGAAGGATTTACCGGCCGATCTACATTCCTACCCTCACTAGCTTTGGCTAGTGACCAAAAGAATGAGATACAAGTGGCTTGACAGCTTCCTCCGCAGGGCGTCTGGGCTCAGCCTTAGAGATGGGATGAGGGGCTCAGACGTTTGGGAGGAGCTCAAAGTAGAGCCGTTGCTCCTCTGCATCGAAAAGAGCCAGTTTGAGGTGCTTTGGGTATCTATCTCAGATACCTCCTGGACGGCTCCATGGGGAGGTGTTTCGGGCATGTCCAACTGGGAGGCGGCCCCGGGGACGACCCAGGACAAACTGGAGAAATTATGTCTCTCAGCTGGCCTGGGAACACCTTAGTATTCCCCCGGTGGAACTGGAGGAGGTGGCTGGGGGAGAGCAAAAGGCATTGCTGAAGATTTTGGGCCCCATGAAAGCATATATTGGGCCTCTCAATCCAGACCAATCCAATTATTTTCTTCCGTCACTCAGGGGGCCCTTGGAATCGTCCTAACTTTCCCTCCCTTACGGTGCCCCTGGGTGAGAGGGCAGTCAGGGCATCCCTGCTTAGACTGCTGCCCTCTTTATCTAAACCTGGATAAGTGAAGGAAAATGGATGGATGGACTGATGGTACTAGATATAATATATTTAAAGTATACAAGAGTATGAAAATATACTAAGTATAAAAATATAAAATACCAAAAAAAACCACGACAGACAGAAACAATAACACAACACTAATACACATGGATCCCTGGCACACAGCATGTATATGGGCAGTGGTAGCTTAATGGTTAGGGAAGTGCACTTGTAATTGAAAGACTGCAGGTTCGAATCCCAGAGAAAAGTACTGGCCCCAAGCACTGCTCCCCGGGCGCTGAATTAGCTGCCCCCCGCTATGTCATATTGTCACATATGGGTTAAATGCAGAGAACACATTTTGTTGTTGTTCTATGGCGTGTCCACAATGACAACTAATGGCTAAATTCAAAATTCAGGGGCAGGTGATGAAAGTTTGAGTGAGTAACAGCCCCCAGCCTAAACAGACAATACAGTCCTCGTGGAAGTGGAAGTTATAATCAACCTCTCAGAAGTGTCCAGGATGGGGGGGGGGGGTGAGGAAGCTCCAGTGGTATAACAGATCATACCATGTTCTGCATGGACCCCCTATGGAACCCCCTGCCAGCCGGAACGTGTTACTAACTGCTGTTTCTGACCACCAGCGCTCACAGCACCAATCCACAGAGGACACGACTAAGTCTGCGAAATGCCGTCTGCTGTCAATTACACTCATTTTTCAGATCACAAAATAAATAATAATACTGACAAAACTGCCATTTTTATTCTACTTGCTTAGTTATACCCAAAGAAAACGATTTCACCATTTCTATTACTTTATTTTTATTAGCACAAATGAGATTAAACACTTATTTAAGGGTAAATTAACCATAACCAAAACACTGCCTACTGCCAAGCTCATAGTAAACAGTCTGCTGAAAAAAAGTACAGCGAATTTAAAAAATAAAAAAAAATAAAAAACTATATACTGCCCTACAACGCAAGAGCATGAGCCTGAAGCACTTGATTGTTTGCATAAGTGACAAGGTCAGCCCCACCCAAACCACTGGTTTCACTTTCAGATTCACGTTAATCTCTTAAATCTGTTACAATTCCATAATTATGACCCAGAGGCTAATCTTACTGGCACACAACACAGGTAGCTTGGTAGTTAAGAATAGACTCATAAACCAAAGTTTACAGGGTCGAGCTCCAGACTGTGAGGCCTGTTGTTAGACATTCGACCCAAATACTTCCAGGTAAAAATTTTCCAGCTATAAAAATAGGTCAAATGTGCAAGATGCTTTAAGTAAAACCTTATGAAACAAAATGACTTTTGTAGTTGTGAGATAGCATGTATTTATTGCGAAGTATTAGCAGTCCATGCTACGCAATACAGACTCTTGTGTTGATGCCGTTTCAGTCGCCGTACAATTTCTGCTAAACCTCTCTGCACACCCATCCCTGCCTGATGTCCCTGTTCCATCCCCCCACCCTTGTGTCACATGCTTCTGTTTCCCACCATGCTTGAGCAGGTCTAAGAATGTTTCAAATCATTTGATGCTATAAACAGAGCACTGCACCTTTAACAATACAAAGGATGTAGCGATCAGTCCTGCTATCTGATCCTGGAGATAGCCACTGAGAAAGAGCATGGTTGTCAGATGACATTCTACGATCAGGGCAGATCGTAAAGTATGCAAGGGGGCATGTAAGATACCAATGACCTGAAACTCGGCTTTGACCAATCAGCAAATTGCGTGAAACATGAGTTCCAAGAGTTTGTAAAACAGCCAAATTAGTAAAGGAACAAAAGCAAACGACACAAAGGTGAACACTTCTAACAAAACACAGATGATAAATCATCTACATTGGCTGGGCATTGTTTAAAAATTTTTAATACTAGCACCAGAACGATACCTTGATTTCAATACCAGTTCGTGAACAATGATTTTTTTTCTATACCAATATATTTTTGAATGAATTTCAACAACAACAAGAACACATAAAACATTAGAGCGCTAATCTTTCATTTGAACACATTGTTTTGTTAGTTACTGGGTAGTTACTAGGGGGCTCGATAGCAATCATAACAGGACAAAGCCTTTTATTTATATTTTACTAGGGCTCTCAAGTTTCTTCAGAAGTTTGGAGTGAGATTACATCTGTCAGAGGTGCAACGTGTGTCTCACGGTCAACGTGTGTCTCACGGTCAACGTGTGTCTCACGGTCAACGTGTGTCTCACGGTCAACGTGTGACACTTCAGAGCCCTGCCTACCACATTCTTCGGATGCTCTGCCACATACACCTTGTCTGCATTATGTATATGTCCGCCTCCAAGTAATAACGTGCTTGCAGCGGGGTCACATGCAACAAATGCTATTTTCTGATTGGCTGGTAGGCGGTTATTAACTAACTTGTTTGGGTCAACTATGAACTCAGTGGAAAACTCCACTCCATATGCCTGTGCCTCATCCATTAATTCTACATAACGAGGCACATTGGTGGGCACCATCCATTACTTCTCAGCGTGAGGTGTGGTGGTTGAAATGTGTCTCACGGTTAATGCGGGAGACTTGCAAGGCCCGATTTCACTTATATCACCCAGGACATGTTTATAATTCATAAATAAATCCGGCCAGCAAATCGATCTTTCATTTTCCACAGAATAAACAACGATATATGGTTATCCTGCTAATAAGCGCTGGCATGTTTTACCACCAGCACTGGCTGGAGATGCAGGTAAAAGGTATTCAACCCTAATGAGGTATAAAAATAATTCCATCTACTGTTTTTCTTTTCTGCACTTCCGCGCACCTTCCATGTTGACGCCAGTGCTTGTGGTGGAGCAATAACCAAATAATCACTGTAAGCGCCTCCGAGGAGATGAATTGGACCAAATTCCGATGGTCTTGCTCACACACACACACAAATTCTTGCTCTCTTTAGACATTTCACGTGATATACGTTGATGCGGTCAGCCACTATATGGGGGGCATTTCTGCAAGTTGCGCTGGTGCGCCTACTGATAAAACACTGTCTCCAAAAATGGTTGCAAAATGCGACTAAATGGTCGCAGCCTGGAACCTGGTGCCACACTTCTGATTTCTTAGGCATTTTTTACACTATGCGACAAACAAAAACAACACATACGAACCAGTTCACAGGTTTGCGTTTTTCCTCTGGCCTATATGATGTGTTCACCAGTGACTTTAGATCTTTTAGAAAAGAAAACCAACCACGAAAATATAAATAGCAGAACCCAGCAATTAATTTACTCAATAGTAATGTGAAAATTCTGCTAACCACAGGATTTGAACTAGCAACCTTCCGATCACAAGAACAAAGGCTTAACCCTCTGAGCCGCACGCTGCCCCTCAAGTCAATTTGTGACCCGCAGCTACATTATATATACAAATAAATTAGATTTGCTTGGGTCACTACAGGTAGCACTTGACCTCTTTGCACAGGTCAAAATCTTAGATAAAAATATGACAGTCATCATACACAGCAACCCTTTCAAACTGACTTACATTTGTTGATTGTCTGCTGCCATGTTGCCTTCAGTGCGCCTCCGCAGACTGTAATGTTGCATTTGTGCTGCGGCTCACTACTCCCAGCTGTCAGCGGCCGACAAGTTAGCAAGTTCTGCATGTTTGGTTGAAGCAGTAACTAGGCAATTCTCCGGAGACTCATAACACCCATAGGAAATGTTTATAATATAATTTATTCATGTATTAATTCTTATTTAAAATGCATATAATTATATTAACGCCCATTGGTATCACTGCTTATTACATAATTAATTTTGTTTGTTGTAAGTTACTAAGTTTTACGGTTGCATTCTCCTAACCCTAATTAATCCCCGGTGGATGTGTGTAGTTCAGTGCATGATTTTAGTGAACACAAGGTTTTTCAGGAATGCATTAGTCTTATTGTAGCAGGACTGACTATACTTGTCTATGTGTTTGAATTTAAATGAGCTGCTGGTTGAAAGATGACTTCACTGCTTCTAGTGGCGCCAAACCCAAAACAACCATCGTAGCTATTTAAAATACTTCATGAGGCTCACAATAAGATGAAGACCAACACACAATTTGATCATTTTCAAAACAAGACACGTGTAAAAAGTGAAGCTGAAACTCAAAACTAAGAATATTTAAGGCCCCACCTCCTTGCTTAGCAATGCTTCTAATGTTTATCCAAAAGAGAGAACATATTCCCAACTGGAACCGTACTAAAATCAATAGTCTTTATACAAATAACTAGGGATGTACTAATAAAATACTAGAATTCGTATCGGGTCCAATACTTGGGCTTGTGTTCTTGTGACAATGTGTCGGCATAATGACCGATGCCACACAATGGCACTTCAGCAATATCAACGGGCAAAGTAAATCAGAAAAAATGTCCATGGTGTGGAAATATTTCAAAGTCAACAACGAAATCCAAAACACAGCGGACTGCAAACTCTGCTCTACTAAACTATCGGAAGGAGGTACAAAAATCAGCTCCGTGCAACACAAGTAGTAAAACATATATACACTAAAGATAAGAGTATGACGAAACCGCTACCAGCAACACACTGCAACAAGCAAGAGTGTAGCAAACACCTCCATAGGGCGCTAAATGAGAACCGTCATGCAGTGAGAAAACAACAGAAGCTTTTCCCCGCATTAGCCAGGCACAATATTATAATGGTGGTACATGGTGTAAAAAGTTTGTGAATCACTGCTTTAGAGCTTTCGGGGTAACATGTTTTTAAATCATAAGTAATCCGTCGATCCATCACCTTCCTACGAGACTCAAATGATGATCAGCAGTGCTACGATCTGCCCAACCCCCACACCACGGGTGGAAAGTCTTAATGACGGATGTTTAGTGGATTTTAGGTATACTGTTTTTTTTATTATTATTTTAAGGCTTTCACCTTCAATATTTTTTGGGGCTAAAAAGAAATTAAGTGTTCAACTTGGTGCTGGGGGGGGGGGCACTGGTATGAACAAACGCCGGCTTAAACATCAGCCACCAATAAAAAGATGGGGGGGGGGACAGGAATTACTCACCCTATCTTGTCCCGCTGTATCCCAGATAAGGAATTTGTGCAGCTCGCTCTGGTACTGAACCGTCTTTGTCATGAAGGAGGCGCTGGAGAGCACATGGTTAATGCACACACTTTAACTGACATCTGTGCTTACAGTAAAAAGAGCTGGAATATTTCCCCTGTGTTTGGGGCTCACTGAGTTAAAACTACTACAATTACTGAAAACCCAAGTGCTACATGTCACTAATATAGCCGACTCACCCAATAGTTGGATTAATGTTTGGGTCGAAGCTGTCTTCCACGAACCTCCACACAATGCTTGACTTTCCAACACCAGTCTCCTAAATGGAAAAAATTCAGTGTGTAGGATACACATTTATTCTTAAATATCTTTTTTTAAACTACCTTAAAAAAAGTGAAGTTTTACACCGGTTTATAACCAGTAGACCTTTTATATACATATGGGGGGTGTTTTAAAAAAAAAACCACCACCAAAACACTTAATAAAGTTGCTTTCTGAAGTGTCTATATTTTAAAAGGGAAGTGAATCTTTAAGATCACAATCGAATATGCAGCACAGAAATAGCATCAAGGAGATTTAATATAGATCTATCTTTAAATCTGTCTTTCTATGAAGTGGTTTCTCAACACTCAAGTTATACTTCAGGTTAGCTTAAACTTCACAACTTAGAATTATAACATTTCTTCACTCTGTCCATATTTTTGTTAACATTACTTAGTCACTTATTATTTAAAGTGACCTCATAGCAAAAAATGACAGTACACCACACGCGAATTGTACATCTAATTTCACTGCCAATATAATTTTTGCATGGATTTACTTTACTTTGTTTCTTCTTTAAAGACAACGATGGCCCTCAAAAAAGACACAGATATCTGATCGTGAAGTTTCTTTATTCGCAGCGTAACTAATCTTTCAAACAATTCTGAGGAAAACGCTAAGCTATTTAACGCAACAGGAGGGACGCTGGAGATCAACTCATCTCCCCAAATTAACACCCCACTCTTAGAAGGCTATAAGTCCTTTAAATGTATGCTAGAAATATAACAGAACTGCTGAACAGTAAATTAGGTGACAGAGTGCTAACTTGCATTAAAATCAAATCCGAATGTTTACCTCACAGCTCAGGCTACTCAGTAGTCTAACGGGATACACGTCATATGTTAAGTGGAACAGAAATGGGTCGAAAACGGCTTACCCCAAGAAGACAAACTTTCAGCTCTCTCAAAGCCATGCCGATCCACGAAAAAGTAAAACGTTTACCTACATGCCAACAACATTAAATACAACTTAACCGATAGTCAGGTAGCTACCGGGTTCACACACACGTAAAGGCAGCACGCTAGTTGTCGAAAAGATATTAATCAAAGCATTAAAAGGCTCGCGCCTGTTTAGCTACATATGTTCTTTATTTATATGTATCAGAAGCGCTAAGTTTTGTTTTATTTAGCACTACTAGGAGCTTCGTTGGTCTCGCTAACGTTGTAGCACAGCAGACGCCATCTTGGAGTTCAGTGGACGCGTCACGTGACCCGAGCGGTTCCCCCCCTACGGGTTATGTTAACAAATATATAATTTGCCCCCCTAAATACAGTATTCGTATTCTTCGTAGCACACTTCTGGTATTTTGTTAAACTGTGTTTCGACGGTGGTCAAATATTTTTTTATTGAATTAATATTGCAGGAACGTGACCTTCAGGAAGTGGTGAAGCTCACCCTCTCTGACAGGCGACACCGAGAAAAAACTCAAGATGGCAGGTAACGTCGAGACATTTAATTTTGTTTAAACTTTACTTGAGAAAATGTCGAGGCTTCTTATTCTGCCTTTTTGATATGCTTGCTGCATATATGCGTGGAGTTTGACTGTCGCGTTTCACTTTCTCCAAATCTCGCTACCTGCTAACCGCATACTAAGATCATGCAAAGTCTGGTCAGCTGATATAGCAGCTAGTTACTTAGCTAGCTTGAGAAGAATAAAGGCTACTTTTACGTGTTACGATAGGGCAATTCTAATTCTGTATGATAGAATTAACGTGTCATTCAACTAGATGATGCATCCTAAACATGCTATTTAAATTAAATGTCATGAATATTATTGAAATTGATAACTGGCACCGCGAGTTAGCTACTTTGCTAGCTTGTTGACAACCTCCAACATAGTTGTGTAGTATAAATACAATGCATATCGATACTGGGGATTTCTTTAATGTTAACCAACATGAAAAAACGAACACAGAAATCGTAACGAAGAATCCCTAGTTATTTTTTCTTGTTTTCCCGCCCAGCATAAAGCAGACCTGTCTTTTTGCAGATTTGGCATTGTTTTGATTTTAAGATTTTGTTAAACTGAATTGAATCCTATTATTGTGACTTTACGAGTCCAAAGAAACTGAGTATGTTATTCTCCCGTCTGTGCTTTAACATATATGTGTTTTTAAATTATAGTCAGAATGGGTGTTATTTGCTGTCAAATTGTCATTACGATATTTACTGTATTTTCCTTTTTTATGAGACATCAGCTTTTATATTGTACATGACTGATAACTATTTGAGTGATTATTATGGTCACCTGTGTTGCTAGCTCGGAGACTGGCTGTGTATTTACATTTTGTTGATCGTTATGGGTTATATGACCGGATGGTCATTTAAAGATGGCAGTGCATAGGAAAAACGTGTCCGCTGGACGTACAAGACCAACTCGATGTTAAACCGCTTTTCTTTGTTAGATGCAGGTTTTGTGTTGACATCAGACAGGTTTTAGCTACTGCTTAATATTTCATTCGCGATTCTTTGCACCTGAAGAGGCACGTTATTAGGACAAAAGGCATTTTGACAGTCCATTCAGCATGCGATTCATACTGTGATTTGACGGATAATATTCTATAGCACTATAATAGATTTGAAGATGAACTTGATGTTTTTCTTCTTACACGTTCGGCTCAATACTTAAAGACGACTTTAATAATAATGTCCTTGCCTTTGTTCCGTGCCGTAACCTCAGAATGATGTCAGTATACTCTGTTGACATGTAGTAGCATTATCTTTATTGTTTTATTGTGATGATTAGTGTTGGTTGATATAAAACTTAGAAACGTGTTTCCTTGTGCCAGTTAGACGTGATTTGGTGCTTCCCGTACGCATTTTTATCTCCTATTCTATCTTTAGAGGGCTTTCTTTAGAAATCGTCACATCGGATTAGTAATCCAGGTTAGATGCGGGTGCAGTGTGTTGTGCCGTTACGGGTAGATATTTAACAATGGGAAGCTGATAATTGGACGAAAAAAGTTGAGGTTCACGGTCCATTTGACCTATGCTGGTGATGGGAGTTGTGGGGAATTGATTTATATTTGCATTGTGAATTTTGTTCAGTACTTGTTATTGTTTTAATACAGAATGTATATCATATGGATTTATTCCCATTGTCAACCACACGTTGTCTCTTTTCGGGAAATAGGGACAAAATAAGGCCAAAGAGAACCTAAAAAGTAAAAAAAATAATAATAAGAAGTTGCTTTTGACTCTCCTTGGATAATTTTCTAATTTTGCTGCGCAGTAACTTCATCTATTGTCGACGGATTCGGATTGATTAGTTGTGTGTAAACACTGCCAGCAGCTGCTTGGTAAACAATATTTTATTTGTAAGTTTGTAAAGCCAACAGTCTTACTTGCAGTTTCATTTTGTTCTTCAGGTCTGTCATTATACTTTGAAGATGGCCATGACGATATGGATGACTGTAAGTATTTGACCCACCAGGCCACCACCCACAATAAAATAAACTGACTGCTATGGTATATAACAAATGGAGTGGTTCTTTGTAAATGTTTATTGTGCCATAATTCATGACCTCTGAGGTGATGCTGTAACCTGTCAGTTGACCATATGGAAACCTGTAATGGCCCTGGAAATATTCCTGTGAATTCCCCGTTTTAATACTTTCTTTCCAAGACACGTGTCTGATAACTGCATCCAGTTAAGGTTTATCTTTCACATTCAGCTCGGCCCCACTCAGCCAGTCGATGGTGGCCGTCTTGCTCGCTGCCTCATGATGCCCAGTGAGATGAGCAGGCATTGGCTCCCTGGCGTGTCGGTCCTTTTGGTGCATTCGCACCACATGCAGGCAAACCATACAGATAGACGGAAGTGAGATGTTTGGGCTGGGATGTATTTATATCAGAGTCAATCAGCACAATGGATAAGTAATATAATTATACTCATAATTAATATACTACATTTTCAAGTGCAAATTATCCTAAGTGTCCTTTAGATGTTCTCAAAGTGGTCAAAAACAGAAAAAAGAGATTTTACGAATCTGTTTATTTTATTTTAATTAAACACAATCTGCTTCTTGTTAAGCCCGATAATTTAATGACGACACATGTTATGAATTGCAGTGTTGAATTCCAGTGTCCAGCAAAATTAAGATCATCCATTAGTTACTTTTGGCATGATGCAGCGTGTTGTTATTACTGTCATTATTTACTGCAGTGTTATATGGTTTTAAAATTAGTTTTAAGCCCTTTCAGCCATTTGAAGACATAATTTTGAAATGGACCAGAACATTATTGGATTTACAATCCAGTGGTGGGAAAATAGAACAAAGGAATGTGAGAATGAGGCAAATTTTACAAATGCACGTACCTCACAGGATGGACATGTCATTTCTGAGTAGTAGCTCTGATCCCTCATCACTGACAAAACAAAAAACAAAATATACCAGGACAGAATTTCCCAAAGTATAGGTCGCGAGACACCAATGATTCACAGAATATGCAGAATATGCTTACTGCATTGTAAAATTGTGGAGGGGGAGGGGTCTATTGAAAATGTGACCGCACCTCTAATTGCAACTGGTCATTGAGATAAATCTACCGAACTCCCCCTGTTCCCACCCCACACACATAGGCGACGGTTATTATTCCTGATGATACCTGTTATTTCGGGAGACACGGCCTGAAAATCTAGCAGCCCATGCACTAACAAACACTGTGAACAATTTAGAGAGATGCAAGATGAAGCTGATGACAACCCCTGCATCCCTTTCACCCTCTGCAGTGTCATGTTCTGTCAGTATCAATTTAGTGTTCGGTTTTCTGCTCCCGAACAGCCTGATTCATTCCTTTGCAATTATGAGTGCTGCTATCAAAGTTTTATTTAAACCTCAACTGAGTTGCGGGCCAGAAATGTAATGTGTTTTGCACATGTTAGATTTTTAGGAGCCGTTTGATTAATAAATCCCTTCTTTTTCCCTTACTCAGTTGGGTTTGATGATTACGGTTCAGACTGCGATGGAATCCGGATCACTGCCTTTCTTGACGCGGGTCAGGACAACCTCACCCCACTGGGACGGCTCGAGAAGTACGCCTTCAGCGAGAATGTTTTCAACAGGTAGGGAGCACAGCACAAAACACTGACTGTCACTGGATGCACCATCTGTTGTTATGACATTAATAGACGTGTCATATAAAACTAGTCTGCTGTGCAGTTGGCTGTAACTGATGCCTGAATCAGGCATGATGCCACCTGTAACACGGCCATATCTCGCATTGTATACGTCCTGGTGCCGTATTTTTTTCTTCTTTTTTAATTCAAGTGCCATTGATGTGGTTTGCAGCTAATCAAAGAAGTCTGGCATTCAGCCATCCCATAATACAAAAGGGCTTAGTCAGCATTTAGAGCAGTGGAATAATTCTGCCAAAAGCAGTGGCAAACTTGCCTGTGGCCCCACGCCCCCACCCCTCACACATTTGAAACACTTGCAGTTCAGCACAGGCCTTAAGCAGAAACAAAATAGTATATGTATATTTTTACAACGTGGCTGGCTGGCTGCCGCCCCACTGACTATCTCAGCCAGCTGAAGCGTGAATTCCAGAGGCCGTAGCCACAGCTTTCATGTTCGAATGCATGTGCTTATTGCCATCGCTGCTTTGCAGGCAGATCGTGGCGCGTGGCCTGCTAGATGTGCTGAGGGAGTTCAGTGACAACGAGAATGACTTTGTCACTGTCATGGAAACGGTCGCCCGGATGTCTGAGGATGGAGGTTAGTATTCAGTTAGTATTCAGTCACCCGGAGTGATGTTCCGTTGTTTATTTATGCATGCCATTAAAAATTAATGATTAAACCACCGGTGCTGCTGGCTAAGAATACTATTTAATGATGTTGTCTTATCCAGCAATAATGTCTGATGGACTGCATGACTGGCCCAGTAATCCATTTCAGTTAAAAGGTTTTCAGTTGTCTTTCAGCATCTTCACCGTTTGACTGATTATATGCTGCAGTTTGTGCATTTAGCTTGCAATGTTCCCAATATGAACTAACCTGATATTACCACTTCAAAAAATCAAATAAACAAGTAAATCATATGTGTGTGCGTGTGTGTATATATACACATATATACATACGCGCATATACAGTGTAGCCAAAAATTATTTGTACACGGTGAAAAAATAGTTGATGAAACCAAAGAAATTTTTTGTTTCTTTACTTATGTGTGTGTGTGTGTGTGTGTGCGCGCGCGTGTGTGTGTGTGTATAGGTACAGCCGTGTAAAAATAGACCATTTCTCAATTTATGGTGTGCATCTGTGAGTAAAATGTTTTTTGCAAACTGCAGCCTGGCTCTTCCCTGCTTCTCACTGATGAAGGTCTGCTTCATTACTTTATGTGACCTCAGTCCTGCTTCTAGGAGCCTGATACAAACTGTCCTAGCCGTGCACTTCACACCACTTAATGTTTCTCATTCCTTTTGGAGGTCACTTAAGGTCATCCTACATTTCATGAGATACTATCAGATAAGTTGACAGTCATCTCTGGCATTAGAAAGTTGCTTCTGCCCTCTACCTGGCTGGTTTCTGGTTGTTCCCAGTGTCTCCCGCTTCACTTTATTCTTGTATACTACTGTCCAGGATTTAAAAATGCAGCTTTATTTACACAGAGTGGTCTCTTAATTTTTTCCATGTCTGTGTCTGTATTTGTGTGTGTGTATATATAATATATGGTTGATCACTGGAATATGGATATTTTTCATTCTTTTCTTAACCACGGATATAACCTCTTATGAAGTCTTACAAACATAAGAAACTAAACACTTGCTGTATGTGAGTTTTCAGTTGTAGTACAGAATACTAAGAATATTGTGATGTTGAATGTCCGAGAAAAAGTATGTCTGGGGGTTTGTCATAAAATTAGCTTAATATAAAATAAAAATCTTCCATTACACAGCTCAACTGAAATTAGATGCAGCTAAGTTAGCATGAGACCTTTAACATGCTATTTTCATCTGTGGTGAGAAGCACAATGAGCAAATAGTATCTGGCGCCTTCTCTGAGAGGTCGGACTGGTGTTAGACTGTTTTGAGTCTTTTTCCTGTTTTCATGTCAGTTTTTGGCAGAAAAGGAGCTGTATGTGTGGCCTGCATTAATCAAAGCATGTTTGTTTCTGGATATTATGAACAGAAAATAGATCAAAGATCCTGCATTTTGACATATAGCCTGTATATGTTTAGTGCCAGATCTCTCATACTTGACTTTGATAATGTGAGAATATTAAAACCTGAAAAATGTCGTTCTGGATGCAAAGAGCTTAAGTGACTCTGGCTTTTAATCTAATCTCTTCTAGCAACAGAAATCCATATATTACAGATCATTGTACAGAAGCAGAGCTTAGAAGTTAATTGTTTTGTCTCATTACAGTTGACATATTTGACAACCCATTAATCTTTTTCCTTGGTTCAGGCTCCCTGATACTTATGTCTCAGAGCTCTGCTTCTCATTAGTGTTACATAGCTGTGTTTTCGTTTGGTGAGTTTTATTCTTTAGCTTCATCAGGCTTCATGTGCGACATATTTAGTTTCCTCATCAACTGTGGAAGCTCACACTGCGACAAATTACATCTGATTCCGCATTAATGTGGTATATCACGGTTAGTTAGTCTTATGGTATCCTGTTCCACGTGTGTTAACCTTCCAGAGCCCACGGTGCGGGCAGAGCTGATGGAGCAGGTGCCCAACATCGCCATGTTCCTGCACGAGAATCGGCCCAACTTCCCGGCAGCCTTCTCTCGGTACCTAGTCCCCATCGTTGTCCGGTACCTGACAGACCCCAACAACCAGGTGAGCGCAGTGGAGCACCAGACCAGTGTAAGTTCATCGTGGGTGACTGTTTGGCCACAGTGTTCCTTCATTCCTGGCTGGATGAGCAGATGTTGGAGATCAATAAATTAGCATGAAGAGGCTGCAGATCAGTCATAGCAGCACAGAAAACTATTTGATGGCAATGTGACCATTGGAGGCTTCTTGCTCTCCATGACACACACACACACACACACACTCCACCCGCGGTGATATGAAAGATTTAAACCAGTGACCCTATAGACCAGGGTACAGACTCCTAACCTTCTGAGTTACACACCCTTCCCCAGTGAACTGTTTGCCTTTCTACAGAGAAACCGCATTAATGAATGATTCAGTCTGGGTTCAGAGCCCACTCCCTCCCCCATCCACATTAAAGCTTAATGCTGCCTTGCCGGACAGGTGCGGAAAACCAGCCAGGCTGCGCTGCTGGTGCTGCTGGAGCAGGGACTCATCAGCAAGGCTGACATGGAGAACAAGGTGTGCCCAGTGCTGCTGGACCTCACGGACCCCAGCAGTGACGACGACTACAAGATCGAGGCCGTGGCGGTGAGAGCAGTATGAACCAGGAGTTGTGTGTGTGTGTGTGTGTGGGGGGGTCCTGAATAGCATTGATTTATTTAGCAGAAGCTAAATAAAGAGGTGTACAAGTGTGGCAGACAGCACACGGCTGATGCACAGTTAGCATGTCCCTGGACAATTTGGGCCTAATGGTGAAATCATTCCAACCATGGGATTTGAACCTGCGACCTTCCAATCCTGAGAACAAAGTCTTAACCCTCAGAGCCACATGCCACCTATAGTATAGTCTGTGGATTTAAGGTTTTGCCTGACAGCGTTTACATTTAATTTTTGTTTGCATTACTGTTTTATAAATGAAGTTTGTGTATTTTGTGGTTGCGTTTCCTTAAATCTCTACTGAGAATAGCAGAGGGGGCTGCTACCTGGCCCGCATCCCCCTGTGGTCACACAGTGGTTTGTTCCACTCCACAGATCATGTGCAAGCTGGTGACCATGTTGAGCAGGGACACAGTGGAGCACCTACTCCTCCTGCGCTTCTGTGAGCTCTGCAGTGACGTCCGCCTCTTCCAAGTGCGCAAGGTATGACACCCCAGGGGCTTGGAAAGCGGCGGCAGTCGCCCGGGTGGCTGTGAATGTTCCTTCTGAAGTACGAGTAAAGGACACAGGATGAACGTCTCTGAAGTGCATCAAGTTATCAGAAAATTAAGCACACTCTTTTGTGGTAGTTATTACTGTATGTAGTTGTTACGTGGGGTACAGTGGTTTGAAAAAGCTCAGAACAATGGAAAGGAGGGTTCCTGAGATTTTAGAAAGCGATAACTTTATTGGTATGGTTCCGGCGCTTTCTGTAGTCTGATGGCAACCTGAGCTCCTGCAGAAATACACACTGTTTGTCTTAACTTGCTGCCAAAACGAGTTCTTGTTTACCTCAAATTCCACTCCACATCTCTCCTGCCAGGTGTGTGCAGCAAATTTTGGGGAGTTTTGTTCTATCGTGGGCCAGGATGCCACAGAGAAAGTTCTGGTGAGGACGTGCTGCTGTGACTTCATGCTGCTTATGCTCCAACTTGAAATCCATGCGTGTTCCATCAAAAATGCCGGAAAATCTTTCTCCCATCCTCGTGCAGATGCCAAAGTTCTTTGATCTGTGCTCCGATAGCCTGTGGGGGATTCGAAAGGCATGCGCTGAGTGCTTTATGATCGTCTCCAACTCCACCTCCCCTGAGGTCCGGCGGACCAAGCTGTCTCCACTGTTCATCAGCCTTATCAGTGACCAGTCCCGTTGGGTAAGACACTGTAGGCGCGAGACCTTTAGCTGCCATGTTAATCTGGGACATCCATCCATCCATCCTCACACATGCACACCAAAGGGCAATTTAGCAACTCCAGTTAGCCTCAGCATGTTTTTGGACTGTGGGGGGAAACCGGAGTACCCGGAGGAAACCC
>JAODJX010000129.1:1410519-1433422 GCA_026776945.1 Isichthys henryi | reverse complement strand
CACTCACGCATGCACACCTACGGGCAATTTAGTAACTCCAATTAGCCTCAGCATGTTTTTGGACTGTGGGGGGAAAAGCGGAGTACCCGGAGGAAACCCCACAACGACATGGGGAGAACATGCAAACTCCACACACGTGACCCAGGCGGAAAATCGAACCCGGGTCCCAGAGGTGTGAGGCAACAATGCTAACCACTGAACCACCATGCCATCCCCTTTATTTAATCCATCCATCCATTTTCCAGATCGCTTATCCTACTGGGTCGCGGGGGGTCCGAAGCCTATCCCGGATGCAATGGGCATGAGGCAGGGAACAACCCAGGATGGGGGGCCAGCCCATTGCAGCCTTTATTAAATCTTTATACTAAATTCTTTATATAATTTTTATTCTAAATATTACTGGCATAGAGATGTGTGCAATTTCCAGTGTGTTTCATTCGGATGCGCTCACCAGTTTCTGCTTAAAAGCTCGCCCGTCAGATTCAATAATCATGGAGTTTTAATATCCAGGCGTTTCACAACCACGTAGGCTTTCACCATTTGACCTATGGGCTCAGTATCTTTCCCTTCACCCATAGCCATCCACTTCTAACTTTTCCGCGACCCTCACGAACACGCACATCCTTCAGAGGACTTACGTCTGTCGAAATAAGTGCTTGGTAATCAAGGAACTAATTTGCCACAATATTCTCATTCAAAGGAAAGGGCAATATGCAACTCAGCAAGTTAGGGATTGGACCCTATGACTGGAAGGTTGTTGGTTCTTAACCCATGGCCAATAATCATATCACCATTGGGCCCTTATCTCCAACAGACTCCAGTCTGCCCCCAGTCTCTTTGGATAAAAGTATCAGATAAATAAACAGATGAAGGAAAGATCTGAAGTGAATCTCGGACCCAGTAATTACCTTGGAGTTGGAAAGGAAACCTGCATTCAACCATCTTCTTCACGTAATCTTTGGGGGGGGGGGGGGGGCTGCATCAGGCACATGACAGGAGTACACCGGGGATGGGATGCTACTCCATCAGACATCACACATACACTATTATAATATATGGGTAATTTAGAGACACCAATTAGCCTAATTCTGGGGGGGAAGGAACAACAGTACTCACCCTGCAGGTCATTTATTATCATGCGACATTTTGCTCAGACTGTTTAAGGCTATAAAATATATTACAATCCATTAAATTGCAAATATATATAATGGCACATGCTAGTCCCCTTCTCAGAAAAAAAAACATTACAACTGGCATTAATGCTGTGGAGGAGAGTGAAGCTTATTTTCTCCGAAATGGATACATTAGCTATTCCACTTTCAGCCATTAAATTTTTTTTACCATTTGTAGAGCTAGATATTTTAGTGAGGTAATTTACATTATGTTTCAAGGACAGGACTATGTTCTGGGAACTGATAATCTTTGTGGTCTCATACATCTGCAGGGGGTCCAAACACATAGCTGGACCCCAGTGGTTTTCTCTAAAATCCAGAGATGAAGGCGAGAGTGTGAAGAGAAGTGTAAATCACATGGGAATCCAATATATCTCTGTAAACAACAGTCCAAAAAGCATCTCAGCACCCACCACATGGTTACAGAGGTATGTTTGTATCCTGACTGACCAGTGACCTTCGAGAAAGATATTAACTGTTCATGTGGTCTCTGAGGTCAGGACCTCTATTACTAATCCCAGGTTGTCATTTTTTGTTTCATTAAAGCTAGCATACAGCATAAGTGCGTACTTTGACATTAAGCTTATAAATAGTTTGGGAGGTTCCAGAGTGGTATTTTACCTCTAGATTATATCAGGTGGCCTAAAAATGACAAAACCTTCAATAAAGAAAGCTTATTCAAAAATCGTGACTTTCTGAGATTTCGCCGTGATATTTTGAGGGCCACGTGGCCCTTGTATTAAACTGTCGAGTGCCCCAAAAAAGTGCGACGAGATTGAGGCAAAAGTACAGAAAATAATTTAATAGGAACTTCTGTGTTAAAAACTCATGAACGGACAACAATTTAAAAATGCACACGGTTCCCCCCCCCCCCCTTTAAAGAACCACGATTCTAACAGCTGTTTGCTTACCAAGTCAGAAAATATCTCGCAAATTCAAGGACGAGGTTAATTTGTGCTATTAGATCGGGAAAAAAAAGCTTTTATCTCTGCAATTGGGGCAATTATTCCTCGTTGAATCAGTCGTCTTGCGAGTGGCGGGGACGCCTCTCCGTCGACGCGCTTATTTACTGTGCTTTTTGTCTCCTCCTCCGCTGCCTTTCATTTAACATAATCAGCAGTCTAGACTATACGCACTCTGGCTGGGGCACAGGGGACACCTGAGAGGGTTTTATTTACACGCCCAGAGCATCAGAAGTGCAGGCTATGAGCTCAGAGTTGCATCGTCTGAAAGCAAACTCTCAGTCCTAATAATGCCTGTTGAAAAAATAAATAAAGCAACTGCAGATTTAATTGTCGGTCACTTGCACATCTATCATCAGCACTCCTGCTGTTTTTGCAATACACTTCCTCGGTCGCGTGTTTGTTTAGTGTTATTTACTGTTTGCTTTGGGATTTATTTTCTGCATCATTTTTTTCCCGGTTTCGTTATTGTCTGATGCTGCTACTTACTATTATTCTTCATTGATGTGCTGTTAACTGACACTTTGTAGGAGACACTCCTGTAAGCATCTTATTGTACTAAGAACATGTGATTTCAACTAATTCTGTACTACGTTATGTGTGTCTTTCTTCCAGAGCTGTTATGTCATGTCTCCTATATTGTTTGTTATGTAAGCATATACAGTAATGTACTGCAAAATGCATAGGCCTAACCCTTATAATCCATCCATCCATCCATCCATCCATCCATTTTCCAAACTGCTTAGCCTACTGGGTCGCGGGAACCCTTATAATAATAATTATTATTTTTATTATTATTATTAGTAGTAATAGTAGTAGTAGAAGTATTAGTAAATTGGCTATTTTTCATGTGATATTCAGGTTATGGTCTTTCCTGTAACATTAGTATTATAATACCGCATTTCTGTATCGAGGTCCTGGGTTCAGTCCTTGGTCCTTTCTGTGTGGAGTTCGCACGCTCTCCCCGTGTTCGCGTGGGTTTTCGCTGGAGGCTCCGGTTTCCTCCCACAGTCCAAAAGCGTGCAGGACAGGTTGATTGGTGAATCTAAATTGGCCCTGTAGTTGTGCGCCTGTGAGTGTCTGCGACCTGTGGTGTGTTGGCGACTGCCCAGGGTTGGTTCCCGCCTGCGCCCACTGTTCCCGGGATAGGCTCTGGTCCCCCCCCCGCAACCCCTTTTGGGATTGAGCAGTTTCAGAAAATGGGTGGATGGACAGATTTCTGTACCACTGTTCTGCATGTCATGATACCTTATGAGCGCACTTTAAGTTCTGTTAATAATTCCTTAAAAGCCCTGTCCTTAACGTGGACTAAAAATACTTTCAATATTTAAAATTTCAATTAAAACTTGTGCCCCATCTCATAAATCTCATTTGAGTTCTTTAAAGGAGCGGGTCTGGAAACAGATTCATTGTCTAACACATTTGTCTTTTAATTTTTAAATTTTGACAAGTATTTTCAGTGCCAAGCCCAGGGAGAGCAACTCCAACTCAGACACCAGAAAAACTATATATGATGTGAATGATTTGTTCGGTATCACAGTATGTAAGTGTCTGTAAAAGCTTCAGCTATTCTTAGAGCACATCTACAGGGACCCCTTTCAATCCCTCTCCATACTAGCACTGTGTGTCCGACTGGGCTGTGCCTTGCAGGGAGGTCGTCTCTTTTGTTGTACTGACTGGTTTTTACCATGAAGTTACATCGCAGGGGGTCTAGCCATGGAAAGGGATGTTTGGCCTGGCATTTGGATCTTCTTCTGGGCTTAGATCTTCTACACCTGAGTGAAAAGGGGGGGGTGCTATTTTCAATGTTCAGACTTTCTTTGTATATTAGTATTAGTCATATATGACTAATTTATTTAAGAATAAAAACAATCATTAAAAAAATGGAGCTGTGTTAATGGAGCCTGTGCTATTTCCTAAAACGATTTTCCCTGCCGCTTCTTGTTCCCTCTGACGTCCTCGGCAACTAGACATAATCGAGTTGGATCAGAACTCGGAAACTCCTATCTTTGGGCAAAGCAACTGATGAGATTAATGTGATCAGTTTACTTTTCTTTTTTCAGGACAAGTATTCCTCTCTTTGGTGAATGGTTCACCAAAATGGTCCTACGCTTCCTTAATTTCAGCCTGAGTTTATTTCAACACTTGTATAATCTGTACTCTGAGGAATCCAGCTGAGCAGGAGGGCAGGAAAACTTGGTGAGAAACAGAAAGACAGGGAGAGAGAGAGAGAGAGAGAGAAGCAGAGGAAGTGTGACAGAGAGCAGAGGATCTCACACATTGTGGCTGTACTTCTTTAGAGCGGTATAATGGACAAATGTCATGCTTCAATTACAGTATTTTTAATCACCTTTTATTATGGATGAAAAGGAAGAAAAAAATCTTAAGGGTCAAAATATTAAAGTGATTAGAAGGATAAAATTTATTTTAAAAATATACCATTATTATTTTTTTTTATTTCTTAATATAGTGACTGCTGCAGAAAGAATGATTTGCTGATGATGTCACTCTTCAATACACAGTTTCCAGGGTGGCTGCAAACACTGATCTGTCCTCCTTGTCTGGCTGTTATTTTTCCCTGGAGTGGGTGATTCATCACACATGTCCTCTTGACCTGACTGCACACGCTGTGCTTCATCACAGCGTCACTCCCAAACCCCCCCATCCCCCTGTCGGCGGCACACACCTCGTGAGTGTCTGATGAGTCACACGGCGGAGGGCCCGCTGATGGTGCTCGGTCAGAGCCCACCCACTCCCTTCCTGGACGTCCCGGTGAGTACCACCCTGGCTTAGTGTGCCCCCCCCCCCCAACCCCCACAGTGCCACTGCTCCCACTGGCATCAGTTTCACAAACCGTCCTCTCGAAACCCCAACAATTGATGAAGACTGTACAGTACTGTATCACCCTTTGCTGATTACAGCTCACACCATTTCTAAGAACCAGGAAGTCACTCCCAGCTGTATGAAAGGCTGGAGTTCCATTTGATGTTTGCATCAAAAGCATTTAATGCGCCCAAGTACCAAGGAACCTCTTGAACCGACAATAGCCCTGATTTTACCTATTTATTTATTTTTTTGAACGTGCATCTCCAAAGCCCTGACGGAATTATATAATGTTCCCATCATAGTGTTGTTCTCTGAAACCACGGAGCTCATTCATTACTCTCCACACACTTCACACTCTCTCACACACACTCCCACTCACCAGTTATGCATGAGCAGATGAAATGCTTACCATGGTGACACATGAGCCCGCAAACGTTATTTTGTAAGAGCTCTCGAGACCAGTTCTGGGCTTGGCTGTGAGGAACCAACCACATGGGAAATGCTTACCAAGAAATCGTAGTGTCATAATGTCACATAAATATATAGTACATACCAACATATATATTTTCCCAGGATGATGCTGGATCCTTAGCCAGCCCAAGAACGTAAAGTAAGGTAAGGAACACCCTGAATGGGAGCCTATGCCATGTGCAGGACACCATGCATAGTGCAGTTTTAGAGACAGTAATTCATGCAACTTGCATATGTTTAGACTGTAGGAGCAAACCAGAGTAGCTGGAGAAAATTCATAGAACTATGCGCTTGTCAGGGTAGGGGGCCATTCCGGAATGCATTCATCAATTCCAATCCAAATCAGGAAATGGAACTGGAGTTGGAATTGGAAAGAAAATTTTGGGGAACAGAACTGGAATTGGAATTTCAGGGAGATTTAAATTCCAAGTCCATTTCCTGATTTGGATTGGAATTAATGAATGCATGCCGGAATGGCCCCCAACCCTGGCGCTCGTCATGAGCCGGGAGATGAATCAAACCCGGGGGTACGAGTACGTGTGGGGAGGCGGCAGTTATGAGTTCCTACAGCTTTTGCCCAAACAAACAAAAGTGCTCCTCTATTGAAGTAGACTTTTCTCGATCATTGACAGTCATGGAAATTAACAATGTGGATGCCTCCAGTTGGCAGCCCCCCCCCCCCCGCCCCCCAAGTGATGGACCTGCCCATTAAAAATCTCCGCACAGGCCTATAGGAGGTGTGAGACTGCGATTCTACAGACTGAGCCACTGCACCTTCCATGTAGGAGCAATACTTATGCATATGCATAGTTATTCAATGTAAGATACATATTTCGTCACACACACACACACAGATCATGACATTATATTATAATATATGATAATTTTATAAAAATTTTTTAAACTAAAATCCAAGCATTTAAATTTATTCATTCAATTATTTTCTGTTTGCATTTGAGAATTAAGTGGTTATAAGTCATTTAATTTAATGTTTAGCTGTTACCATATGCCCGACACATATTCTGCTTTTTATTCAGATTCTGTGCTGTAATGACCACCTGAATAAGATAATAACTGCACTGTGATGCAGGCTGGTATGCTATGACTGCGCGTTTCATTAGATGGAGAACAGGTAGATTGTCGGTGCTTTGTGATTTGACCCTTTTTTTATATGCAGAAATGATCTTAGTATATCATCATGTATAGTATCCTGTATAATGAAGTTACATCATCTTTAAGTCACATTTGATGGGTGTTTTTAATATGTTTACCCCCATTTTCTCCTGGGATGCTCACGCTGCTGAGTTGGTTATACACTCACACTGGACAACCCTCGTGCTGCCCAGATGTGCCACAGTTGTGGCCGCATATTTGCAGTATCGGAACACTCGTGAAGTCGAACCAGTCATGATTCGCATAGGTCAGAAGTCGACGACAACCTGTACACTTCCCATCTTATTGTGTTCCAGGTGTTCTGGACCTGCAGTCCTTTATGATACCAGTGTCACTGGTTAGGGTTTTAGTGGCCTGACGGTAAGGCATGAAAAGCTGCACACATACATACACACTCACAGATACCACACTGCAAATAAAAATTTAGGTAACAATTTCACCTGAAGAATACAGTGTATAGGACACTGCTGAAATGCGAGAGAAAGTATTACATTTCAAAGAGACGAACCAACATTACATGACAGACTGCCACGATTCAAACTTGTATCTGTGCCGGGGTGTGGTGACCAAGACCCCTGCCCGTGTTTAGATGTTACTCTCTTTAATATTAGAAAGACAAGGTCTGTTGGGCACCAGATTGTTTCAGGGGCATTAGAAAATCCAACTGGCATTAAAAAGAAGCTAAAAAGCCCTAGAAAGACAATGAAACACAGAAGGATTTACAAGAGATTTTATGAGGCACAGTAGAGAAAACCAGTCTGAGCATGTTTTAATCAAATGACCTTAAAGATGGATTCTGGCAGCAAAAAATAAGGTAGCTGTGTGTCACAAGCTGTGTGTCCCTCCCGCCTTCTAACTCTTTGTCATCTGCCCACGGGGGCCAGTCTAGCCAATGGGAAAAAAGGAAATAAGTCGTGTACGTTTCCTTGGCCTTGATGGAAACGCGTATCTGCACATCTTCACAACCTAGCGCGCTTCTGACGTGGGCGAGTCTAAATTTGGCAGCTCAACAACAGCGCAGAACTAAAATGTATCTTTCTCTTTGGAAAACTGCAATGCTTTGGGCATTTTCACATTGATTGACGGCTCGCTCCACTACAATTGCCCGCAACTGAATACCTCCGCAGAAATGTTATCTGATTGGGGGGGATTATAAGAAATGTTTGCATTACTTCAGGGCTGCTTTACTGTTTAACTGCGGTCTCAAGTTCTTGTGCATGACGAGGCTTGATGCCTTTACGAAATATTATTGCTTTAGTTCTGTTTATGAATATGTGTTGGGGGTCAGGTGATTTCAGACGTAAAACCACGTGTTCTGTTATTTCTTGGGTTCCAGGTAGTCTGATCCGACCCTGGTGCACACACCCCCCTCGCTTTCGCCAAAGGGGTTTTTATGTTCGACATTTATGTTCTCGTCGTTGCCCCTCTCCCTACATCACCCAATACAAGAAAGTCCATGTACAGTCAAACCTGGTAGAATTAAGACTGTCAGGCTAGCCTCAGTATAGCATGAGAATTCATCATCACAGATGTTCAGTGATGCGTCAACATTGTAGCCGTTCAGTATGCGGGGGGAATTCCTCCCTGTATCAGAAGGCTGGGGGGGAGGGGGAGGGTATCAAGTCCAGTCATTCTACATATTGGCATGCTGAGTGGTTATGACTCATGTTTCTTTCTAAATAAAATCCCTTGACTTCTTAGACACCTACAGATTGTGAAAATAAAATGCTTTGATCAAGTGTCATTTAACATACAACTCACACTCTCAACTGCCATGCCGCAGACACGAAAAATAACCGGAGAAGATTCCTGCAAATCCCCCCTTCCTTCTGATTGGACTCCTTGCCAGTCACACTGCCTTTTGATTGGACATTAGTCGGCGTGCGTCTTTTTTTTGCTTGGCAGCCGATAACGCAGAGTTATATTTGTGTGCATGGGGGAGAACACCAGACTCTGGAACTAATGTTCCGGTATTCCCCAGAGCTAAATAAACATCTTCTCTCTGCTGGAACGAAAGCCGCCAGTCTTCTCCTCCCACATTCCCAGTCTTCCCTGACTTATTCCACTCCCTCTGTTGAGGAATTACTCATCCCGCAGCACAGAAGGGCATCTCCCGAGTGGTGGATTCCTGTCAGCCGGGGCCCCCTAATCATTCTTGGAATACTGGGGCCATGTCAGTCCAGACAAATGGAGTCAATGGAGATAACGTAGCTTTTTCTGTACCAGAACAGAAAGGCTACCCCGCATAACCAGTTAGTTTGCGTCAGACCAACACATAAGTGTACACTCAATACAACACCTCCCGTCTACAATTATGCAGGTTTGACCCCCCCCATCCCTCCGATACCTTCTTCCATGTCTCTCCTCATCGCCAGCAAGTCGTGTCGATTATCCTTTTGTGGGGCAGTAATGCCACACTGTCTGAAAGAGAGGGGAAGCACAAATTGGGGAGCAGCATCACTTGGCTATATTATTTGGCACATCCTCTATAAATATCACCACAACTGGGAAAGTTACCTCCGTGCCAGCTGACAGTGTGCTCTGTCGTGCCTCCACTGGATATCTGACTGTGTTCCGGAAAATACGTGAATTTACCTGACACCTTTGTGCTCTTATATTGCTAAACACCGATGGAACCAGTGGCAACCATTCAAGATGGCGGCGCGCACAGATGTAGCGTCTTCGGTCTCCCGGCATTCAATTACAGAACCTAGATGGATCCCAAGCAAACACACGTATGACATGATAACAGGGTTACTATTGGATGGTGGGGAAAATTATAATAGCTGGGTGAAACTTCTAAACTAAATGCAGACACATTCAAACTGCAAATAGTTCTACTAACTCATTCCTCATTAGAGTTGCAGGTAATATTAATACTGAAGCACTGGGATTCCCATGAGGCAGTGCAATGGCATACTGGACTGGTGTCACTTGCAAATAATGTAAATAGCTGTGTGTAGTTAGTGTTTGTTATGTTGTTATTGACAGGTCAGGATCAGGTTGGAGAGCATGCAGTGGTACAGTGCACCCACCATGTGACAAAACACCTTGGGATCCCAGTTGGCAACACCCCAGGCCAACTTGCGGTCCAGTACCATCGTCCAGAAATGGCCTCCTATTTGTCATGGCCAGGTGTCCCCTTGGGCTGGTCCAGCTGCTCAGGTCCTCATTCAGGGAATTGCGCTACAAGGCCATAGTGCCGTAACCGACGTTCCCTCACAATTCAGGTAATGTGCCTCATTCGGGACTCCCTGAGCAACTGCTTGTTCAGCATAAAGTCAAACCAGAGGTACCCAAGGATTCTCTGAAGTGACACAGTACCAAAGGAGCTGAGTCTTCATCTCAGGTCACTTGATGGTGTCCAAGTCTCGCAGCTGTACAAAAAATGGGAGCAGCAGGACTCTAAAGACTCGGACCTCCGCCGTCTTGCAAAGATATCGGGAGCAACACACACCCCTTTCCAATGACCTCATGACCCCCCATGCTCTCCCAATCTGTCTACTGACTTCACAGGAAGAATCACCAGAGACATGAATGTCGCTGCCCAATTAAGTGAATTGTGATTGACGTTCTCTCCACAGACAGGCACACTGCTAATGACTGTGTTCAAGAGGTCATTAAAGGCCTGAACCTTGGTTTCTATCCAGGACACTTGAAAGCCCAGGCACTCAGACTCCTTGCTCAATTTCTGGAAAGGCCCGACCAGGCCCTCCATCGACTCCGCAAAGATCCCAGCATTATTGGCAAATCAAGATCAGTCAAGATCAGTGAATATTTCTTCACCCACAGATGCCCCACAGCCACCGGACCCCACAACACTACCCAGCACCCAGTGTAGAGCAGAGTGGGAGCAAGAACACACCCCTGATGAACACCGGAATCAATTGGGATGAACGCAGAGGTTCTGTCTCCACTCTGCACAGCTCTTACAGTGGCAGTGTACAGGCCAGCCATGTGCCCAGCGACTTTGGGGGGAATCCCGCAAAGTCTCTTTATGTCCCACAGGGCATTAACTCAGTTGAACACTTTACAAAAATTTGACAAAGGCTGAAAGGAAACTATTCACATTTGCGCTGAATGAAATCCCTCAGGGCCAGGATGCAGTTGATGGTAGACTTTTCAGCTGTAAAACCCGACCGCTCTGCTCGCTGATAGCTGAACAGGTGATCATAGATCCTATTGAGAATGACCCTATTAAGGACCTGACCTGGCACTGAGAGCAGTTTTATCCCCCTGTAGTTGCCACAATCCCCACAAGCTGGGATGACGCCCGTCTCCCAAATGGAAGCAAAGATTGCTTGCAATGCCTGGAGGACAGCTTTACCACTAGCCTGGAGAAGTTCAGCCCGGATACCACAGATCCCTGTGGCCTTCCCTACCCCTCAGCTGATTCACCACCTGTGCAATTTCAGTGAGATTGGATGGTTCACAGCTCACCAGAGGATCAGCCTCAAGAACTGTAGACCCAGAGATGTCCAAAGCCCTAGCTAAAGAATCAGCTTTAAACAGCTGCTCAAAATATCTGGCCCAGTGGGTCATCACTGCAGCGTCATCCGTAAGCACCATTCCATCATGCCCTGACTGCTTCTCTCAAAGGAACACATTGGGTTGTGCGTAATGCTTCGATTCCTCTGTAAGCAGGATGTGGGTCACTAAACTATAGATGGTGTGTCACTTGCTCACAGATCCCTCTAACTAATGCCTCCTTATCTGCCCTCAGGTACAGACCGGAGTTGCCTTGAGGCCGTACGCTGCGACTTCTTTCAATAATATATAGGGTGCCCTGCAAAATAAAGCACCTCCTTCTGAGAACACTGGCAACACCAATACAACTCTCAACAACCTTCAGGGTCTTGTTACGGAAGGCCTCCCACATCACATGACAATCGACAGTCACACCCAAGTCCACAAGATCTTCACACGGACTGCTTGCAAACTCATTACAAACAGCTTGATCTTGGCGTCCAACCAGGTCCAGTCTCATTCTTTGAGTAGGTGGTAGCCTACTGGACCTAAGTTAAATCTTCTGAGTAGCAAAAAACAAGTCTGTGGTTAGAAATCACAAACTGGCCACTTCTACAGTATGTACCCTGCAGTTCTGTAGGAGCCTCTAGCATCTGCCCATGAGAATGCGATCGATCTCCTTTGCTACGCCACCAGTAATGGAGTACCATGTCCAACGATGTGGCTAAGGGTACTGGAACCAGGACCCTGCTATCTGCAGTCCCTGACCTTTGGGAAAGTCAAGAAACATGGAGCCAATTTCCCCCTGGTCACCAGACCCATGGGGACAAACACAATCGTCATAGTCAGCCCTGTCAGTGTCAGTGGTCGCATTGAAGTCACCTATGACCAGTGGAGTGTCACCTCGTTGGCACCCATCAACCACTGAGAGAAGCTGTGAATAAAATGCCATCAAGACATCACTCACCGTGGTTGAAGCATACCCTGAGACAACAGAGGAGACACCCAGAGAGTGCCTTAATCTGAGTTTCATAATGCACTCGTTGAAAGGAGTGACATCAGACACATGTACAGAGATCTGGCCACTCTCTGGTCTGCATACCTCAGAGTGCCACCACTGAAATGTGGAATTACAAAGCTCCTCTGAAAGCAGAGGAAGATGGTCATCATGCCGGACAGACAAGACGTTCCACGCGCCTATCCGGACAGGACGCCTCAGCACCTCACCAGATCCGATCCCCAACAGGCCTCACTCCACGGGCTCTCCGGTATTTTAGACTCTTCCGGGGATGGGGCTCCTGAGGGCTTTCCCCCATCCCCTTCATGATGCGTGCAGCTTTCCTGTGGAGGGCTGCAGCAGAACTACTCCCACGGAGAACAGAAAGCAGTCGTGTTTGCTTCCTCAGAGTTTTTCCAGTGGCTGCAGTGCCAATCCAGCCACCAGCCCCCCAAAATTTTTCCCTGCAAGTTGGAGGACCTCCTTACAGGGGCTGACAGTTTAATGTCGTACCCAGGTACAGTTGTTATTCTGCTGTACCATAATGCCATGTATAATATTTAATGTCACATAACAATAATGTGTGTGCGGGTGCCCACTGTGTGTAGTATGAATAGTCCGGATGGGCAGCCCAGTGAGCAGTTTGTGTGAGTTGTCAGTGTGACTGGCAAATGTCAGTAAAAGCCATGTTGCTTTTTTCCCGCGGTTGTTTGACCTCATTACTACCAAGGTGTAACCATGCCCAGTACCCGCGCAACAATATTACTTTACAAAATATAGTATAAGGGTCCTTTAATCGTGTGTAACGTGTGCAGTTCAGCCAGCCTCCTTCATATACCCCAGGATGGTCCCAGCGTCCTCCTTTTAATTATGAAATAGTTCCTTAATTCCTCCTACCCTTGATAAAAAAAAAAACAATAATGATAATACACTATGGCCGTTTCAATGTCGTAACGACTTTTTATTCGGTCCCACAAACATCCTCTTTGTCTTTAGTTCATCATCACGAACGAAACCGGAGTACCCGGAAGAAACCCCACAACGACATGGGGAGAACATGCAAACATGCGACCCAGGCGGAGACTCGAACCCGGGTCCCAGAGGTGTGAGCCAACAGTGCACCACCATGCCGCCCCCACCTCTGTAGTATAATATGCACTGAAGACGGATTTGTGCATTTTGAAAACGAAAACCTCACCTTAAAATGCGCTATGACAAATGTACGTAACAGTACTTATAAAACACATTTGTCATATACTATTTATTGATTTATAACTATAAATCGTACATGGCTTAAAATCATTACAATTTAGCCTTTTAATAAATTTAACACACTATAATCAGTTCTTGTACGTGGAAAAGTGCTGAACAGTACATCGACGCTTTTATGAAGGTGCATGGAAAGTAGTCAAAACTTCGTTTTGTGAAAAAAATTTTTGTATTTTCACAGAAAAATGCGTTATTGTCAGTACTCAAAATACGCCACCTCGGCTACTCACTCAGAAAATGGATAATACCACAAACAAAATATTATAAGGTATAACATGCATGTGTATGGCTGTTACCGTATGAGAATTAATGAATAATTTATTTAGCTAATTTAACTGCAGACAAGACAATACAAAATAAACGAACAATATACTGTACTCCCTGTGAGTGCCACAAGAAACGCATTAGCAAAGCAGCGCGTATTAACATTTTTATCCACTGATAGCCCTGCGTGATTTCTGGTGTCACATGAGGACGGGCAGAGGAGGATAGAATTTCGCTGCAATTCAGTGAGAGGGGCGTCAGCACCCCCTGCTGATCAGATGGCAAACTGCAAATCTTTCCACTGTGCAGCAGCAAAAAACACGAGGCGACCACTGAGAAGCACTGAATTGAGTAACTGAATGCTAAGTGCTGTTTTTTTTGTTTTTTTTTTTTACATTAATGGCTTTTCTACAGCACAACTCTCTGAACTACAATGACACAATTAGCGGGATGTCATTATCTCCATCTTCTAACTTACGGTACCTCACAATAGGAATTTTAGATGGAGGTCTCGATAAAGCCAGTTAAATTACATTGCATTCAAGATTCAATAGACTTGTACACACTAAAATTATTTTGTTCGCTTCCGATGCTGCAAAAAAAAAAGAAAAATGAAAAACGAAAAAGAAAAACTAGCACAGTAGATGGCATGTAAAATATAGAATTTCTAATTAGAATTTGGTGAACTGTGATCATTGTTGACAAACCACAGCACACAGTGCAGAACAGGGAAATGCGTCCTGTGTAGGACCCACATGTGACATCGTGAAATATACTAAGCAAATACTAATATACTAGACAAATACTAATAGAAATATATAAAACGTAAAATATACAGAATGTGAAATATATACATTAAATTATATAATCAATATTGGCATTAGAGCGTTTACAAAATAAAGTGACGGTTATTCAGTTTAGTAAAAAGTATGTGGAACTGCGGAGTGCAGTGTACCGGCAGCCATTGGTACGGTGGTGACGTTGATGGTGATTCTGACGGAGTATGGAGGCTGATTATTAACGACACAATACTGTTTCTATAAATTTCTATTAAAATACTTAGGCCTACGAGAAACTTTTAGTAGCCTATTATTATTAAAAAATAATTGGCATTAATGATTAGCTGTGCAGGCAACAGTTGAACGTCTTGAAAAATAAGGAAACGCAATTTCATATTTATATCATAATTCTTTTTTTTTTGTTTATTGCAGTTAAACGTATATAAATGCTTTTACAAAAATATACACACGCACACCAGTATGTTAAAGCGCTTTGTCCACATACACTATTTAAGGCATTTTACTTGCAAAATAGCGGTATACACTCCCAATACTTTAAGTGATATTATTATAGTAGACTGGTTTATAAATAAAATCATCGGGCAAACTCGGTAACACAGTAACAAGGAACACTGTCACGATGCAGTGTTGTCGTGGTGACCGTATAAATACCAGCCAGCCTACGCTGGTGCAGAGAAAGACAGTAAGCAGGCTTTACATGGCTACTGAGAAAACGCGCAGCAAGCCGTGCAACTTTGTGGACCAGGATCAAATCTGGTAAATGCTTCCTTTCCTAAGCCATAAATGTCGCTGCACATTTACATTGTATGCGAGCGTTTAATTTGAACGAAGAGTCGTTACAACTGCATCTTGTAATAAGTGCTATACAAAACATTCAATATCCACTCACCACTGAGAACATACCAGTTAAGTATTACATATGAAAGGGTAGTTGGACAGCTTTGTTTTTAGATTGCTTCATACTTTCCACTAGAACAACAAGCAATACTTAATGGGGATACAGTTGATCAATATTATGAAATTAGAATTAAAGAAGTGAAGTGTATAAATATAGTATTAACCAGGATGATGGAAAATCACAACTGGAATCTTACACTCGATGTAGTGAATTTTCTTTTTACGATGCAGTGAATTTCGTTACGGTCACAGGCTCAATCAGTTAGTTTGACAATGTAATTCGTTATTGGAAAGGGTAATGTTTTTGACATATAAACTTAATGGTAAGTGATCGCTAGAAACATTCGTGAAGGTTGTGAAAACGTAATAAACTTAAAGTCAGCAACAGAGTTAGAGTTACCCGCAATTCATTGTTTCTCGTTTCTTTTCACACATCACCAACTTTGCGTTTTCAAAACATTTGGGTTCTTACCTTCTTTTACAGATAAGTCACGATTAATAAAAAGTGCCAATATCAGTATTTATTCCGCCTTTCTGTTTCAGGAGAGTTCACGTTAACATTGAACTTGAATCAGCCAAAGCTTGGCCAAGTAAATGGGGTTTTCTGAAAGAGTCCTACAGTGAGGTAAACAGATAAAAATATCAGTTATTCTATGTCCTGTTGTTTTCGGTCTGGTACCCTTTATGGACGGTAGCTCTGCGAGTAATGATGTTGCCTGGTATCGCTATAGTCAAGCATCCGTGTCCGCTTGCAGTTGAGTGTGTGCGTGTGCGTGTGTGCGAGAGAGAGAGAGAGAGAATGTCGGTCTCCTCTGGATCAATTTGTTTCCTGCCTCACTTTTCCTCATACCCTGTGATTTCTGGCATACGGTTTACATCACTGTAATCATGACTGGATATGGGATTGTAAATATGTTATAGGGGCAGTGGATGGCTCATCAGGTTTGTGTGATCAGTAAGTCAGCAGTTCTAATCCCAGAGTTGACAGTGAGATTTCACCGTTGGGCCCTTAAGCGTGGCCCCTAACCTCTAGGGGCCATCTGACCCTGTTTCCTTTAACAATATCCATGCCACTTTGCATGAAAATGCCTGTTAAGTATGGAAAATGGCATTAACAGCACACATGTATTAGTCCTCAAAAAACACAGTAAAACTGAAAGTTTATGAAAATGAAGTATTTGGAACTTCGGAAGCCTTTGGCAATTTCCATGTGCCACCGATGTGCGATGGCAGTGTGACACGTACTGCAGAAAAGGGTTAGAGGGTGAAAAAATACTTTAAAGTCTGCCCCCTTGAAGAGTTTCCGGGAAAATACAGTGGCTTTTTCATATTTTGCCCTTTTCCAGGTGCTAACAGAGGGCAACAGGGTGAGAGAGGAGATGGAGAAACTGGAGCTTCGACAACATTTGAGGACACACCTTCCCACCCGGCCTGAGACATATATCAAGGTTATCACTTTCAGCAGAGTGCCCTCAGGGTCCTACGTGCCGCTGATTTATTTTCCCTTGACAAGTACATTCTATAAATAAGTTTACAGTTAATATGGCTGCTGTGTTCCCGGTGACCTCTGTAGGTTTCCTTCTCTAGCCTAGTGCTTCATGTCGAGGCCCAGTTCTGTTCCTGGCTGTGATGTTACTTTGCCCCGCAGGTGACTCCATCTTCCCCCGTTCCCCGGACAACGCAGGCTTTCATTGGCTGGCGTTCTGCGGTGCCTGAGATGCGGCTGGATCAGTTTGGGCAGGTGAACCGGTGCAAGAAGAGCTTCCTCAAAGAACTTGGCTGGTCCATCGACTCCTGCCGTTAATGTCCGGCTGCTGTGCCCCATTCCAGCAACATGTCCACAGTATTCATTGGACAACAAAGCACCTGTCCCGTCCTCTTCAACAAGCAGCTCATTTATAAAATTTCTTTCTTACCTACCACAGCTAGCTAGAAATAATCTGCTTACCACATTTATGGTTAAATTCGAGTTCCTGTAATTACAACACAGACACAGGAATAATTTTAAATTCACGGTCCTAAAATGATTAACTGCATTCTTTTATTACAATATAATTGCTGTAATTAACACTTTTTTTTTAGATGACAAAAAATTTCAGCAATGTAGGTATAGCACAGTGAGTTACACACTGTAGACATCAGAAACTTGCTTCAAGCATTCATGGAAATTGCAATTAAGATAACAGTGGACTGTATTTCAAGCATCCCATAATGGACATTACAACCGTGTCGTGAATTGGGGGTTGCCATTTGTCCAGCATTTTCACGCTACACTTTGCGAATTCCTTAATTTTTATGACAGTGGGAACTAAATTTCTTCCGGTGAACATTGTCTATTCATTTCCCAGCACAAGGCAGGGGACACCGTGACAGGATTAGAGACTCCAATTGGGCAATTTGTGTGTGTGTGTGTGTGTGTGTTTTAATTCTGACTTTATTTCACCACTTGAATGCAGAATAAAGATCCACACCTCAATGGCCCTTATAGGGCATGACAGCCTGCTGCATTAAGATATTCTATTGCTGTGTTTTTATGTATTTATATATTTTAATACTTGCATTCTGCAAATAACCTTCATTTAGTAAGGTAGTAGTTATAACATAAAAGAAACAAAATGTTTAGTGAAGCTGCCTAAACGTTTTTGAATGTTGTGTTTGTTGGGCAGATTGGATGACGGTGATGGTGAAGGTTGATGTCCTACTTTTATTGTTAGGTCACTGCACAGCAGGTAGAGTAAAGAACGGAGATCAATTTTTATAAATGGAGTCAGAATTTGATTTATCTTTTTTATGATATTAACAAATGTAGCTGATTCTCCATGGAATTTGAAAGTCAGGGATAAATTGCATTACGATGTAAATTTAAAAAGTGCGTTTATACATGAAGGAGGTCAGAAAAGGCAGATGTAATGAAATGGGCAATGTAATGATGACAATGATTACTATTATAATAACAAATCACAATGTGTACAACATTTTGTGCCTGACAAGATTTCATAGGCCGTTTACTGTATATGCAAGACACACCAACTGGTCAGAGGCTCCTGGGATATTTCGGTTATTTGAAGCCCCATGCAACTAGGGGGGATGGAGGGCTTTTTGAGGCCCCAGGGCTGCAGCTGCATTAAAGCACCCCTGCATATATGGAAAAAAATGAGAAGGGACTTAATAACACTAATACTACAATGAGTACAGCAGGTAGTATGTGGATGAGGACACAGATTATCAGCCTATCCCAGGAAACACAGGGGACAAAATAGGGACAGTGCATCGCATAACTTCCCATCATACTCCCCAGGGGCAATTCAGCAATTCTACATACTGTAATGTTCAGTGAGGACATTGCACTGGCAGCAGAGTATGGCATAATGCAATAAATGGAACTGTATTAGCGATGTTGTCTGCAATCTAAATATGCAGCGGGAAAATCACCAGGCCCTACTGCCCAGCCATCTTGCCCACCTGTGATGTGCAAACCCCACACACCAGCACACACGCATGCATGCACTCACACACGCATTGCAGAGCAATGCAGCAGCAATACATGTCTGTATGCACCAACACAGGTATGTTAGCAAATCCTTTTTTTTTTTCTTCAACAGTCAGGCACTCATATGAATTGTTAAGACCTGTTGGGAAAAGTTTTGGTATGTTTGGTATGGGGAACAGGTGTGCATGCATTATGGAGAAGATGTGAATGGCCAGGCTCATGGTGAGGAACCAGCAGGCAGCCAATGAAAGGGCAGAGGGGCGGGGTTAAAGGGGGGCAAAGGAAAGCAGGGATGTGACCACAACTTGACACACTATTTTTCATCTGTAATAATTTACTTGAGGGGTACAAGTAACTTAGTAACTCAGTGACTACTCATGTACAAATCATGAACAAATATTGTAACTACAAGACATACATGAACTGTTATGATCGATTAATGATGAACGAACATGGGCTCAATACGTAACTAACACTCAGTTTCTGGTTAATTAATACATTAAGTGAAAGTGTACTACATTATTTGTGCCCCATCAAGTAAAGTGTTACCTTTTGTTCATATAATTTTATAAAGTATAAACACAGCCAGAGAACAATTAGACATAGCATGTTATATCAAACTGTATCCAGTTTCAACAGCATTGTAATGAATTGTTATAGTAACATATGAATGATTAACAAGAGAGAGCACATGGATCCTGCCTCATCACAAGGGTCAGTATTCCCTTACCTAGTGACACTGTCTTCTAATGATGTTTTCCAATAGTCATTTAAATGTTTTTGGAATGTATGTAGACGCAGAGTCAGGCGTATTAAAGCAGCGTTCGGATCTGAGTACTGAGTCGTAATACACAGTTTGTCATTTTGGAAACTAACATTTATACAGTCGTTCACTTTTCTAGATAGAAATTCCCATGTGCTCTGGGGTTGGGGGCTGCAGGAATTTGCACATTATACAACAGCATACACTGTGCTGAAGGAAGGAACCGAAGAAAAAGTCTGTAAATAAAACCACTCTGTTATAGACACAAAGGTATTCAGAATGTGCTGGTCACAGAATTCTTTCACTAATCATTAAGGCTGGTTGTGTACGCTATAGACAGTCCCTGCTATGTCATTTTAATGAGTGTAATGGATGACTGATGACTCCCTGAGAAGACTGCATGGCTTATTGTTTGTTGCCTGTGAAGAGGCTCAGACTTTTAGCAACTAACAGCTAGTGCAACTTCATTATTCTATCCATTCAATAAACACATAGCTTTTTTATAATATATATGTAAGTAATTTGTATGCAAGACATCTGGATCGTACAAATTGATTTATGAGTTTGCTCCCACTGAGAACATTGCATTTTTAAGCATCCAGCTATCCAGTTTCACAGTTTTGCTCTCAACGTTAGTTTGTCTGTTTCAATTCTATGCATTTTTCCAACAAATACTTCACATTTCCAGCTGGTACGACTTCATACCAGGAGGTCACAGAGATGCCAAAGCAGAAGTGGGTTAATTGGACCACAAATTCAGCTTCTCAGAGAACCAAGGCTAACAACTCTGTCATGAGGTCATATGGCCCTGTGACTTTTCTAACCTCTTTCGTCTTTGATGTGTGAAACTGTAATGACTCTTCTAGCATTAAAATAAATCAATCAGTAAATGAAGTGTCATCAGTGAAGGACTCCTTCACAAACAATAAAACTGACAAATTAAAAAGGACAGACACCTAATAGGCAGCTTTAGTTAAAACTAAAAATCACTCCTTCAAAGAGGGTTACGGATTAGTACTGAATAATATGCAGATCACAGATCAGATACAATTTTAAGAAATACATGGGAGATCATTGTGCTAAAATGTCACAGAGGGAATATTGTTTGGCTTATCTATTTGCTCTAGAAAAGGTGCTGATGTTGATGGGCCTGTAGCAAGCTAATGCAGGGGCCATTCCCTGGATACTGACACAGAAATGATGTCTGGGACAACATCAGCCTGAGATTGAGGCAGAACAAAGAGTAATCAAGCCCCAAATGATGCTTAAATACCTCCTCACATGGAAACTCTCATTGAGTCCCTTTATCACCGGTGTCTCTGCTTATTCCTGAAAGCTTAAACCTTGAGGTTTCTACAAGGCCTGTTGATTGATGGTGAACATCAATTCATTTATCAGTTTTCCAAGCCAGTTTGACTCTGTTGCCTTATTGATCCAAACAATTGTTGTTGACCTCATTGACAAACACACGTGCAAAAGCTTCAGGGTGAAGCATCATAGAAAAACTACGTGGCCAATATTGCTACAAAATAGCTGCTCTGACTTGGAGTATTTAAGAAGGGCAACTACACTATAACATATGTCAAGGTGGGCACTAAGGAAAAACAAATTTTGCCATATGGAAGCTTCCCGATCAACACTAACCCCTGTGATTCTGCAACAGTGCATGCCACCCCAGCAGATGCTTACCAGACAGGCTAAACCCAGCCTTGAGTTTGACTCACAAAAAAAATCTGTGACCTTTAAAGTAATTACTGTAATTAACATTAGTGGAGCAGATATTTTCTCCACTGTGGTGTGTACACCGGGGGGCAACATCTGTCCTGGGGAGGTAAGTCAGGTGACTGCTTGGATTACTTTATCATTCCTCCCATGATTACATGACTATGTGACCCAGTAAGCCTGATCCTGAGGGAGATGTGCGAGTTCCTATTGCCTGCAGTGCATGTTTTCTGGTTCCCAGCAATAATTATAATAATAATAACTTTTTAGTGTGTGATTTCCCCCCTTTGCCGCTTCTCCCTTAAAAGAGGAAACATCCAAGTTTGGATTGGATTTCTTGACTTTCCCAAGTTACATGTTCAGGTTATTTCCCCACAGCTTGGTATATCATGCTTTCAAAGAGTTTCGAGGAGATAACATCAACAACAATAATAATATTTACAGTACTGAGGTAAGTTTTAGATGAATGTTAGCCGCCTACTTACCGAGACATGGACACGGGATTAAAAAAAACAAGAAGATTTTAGACTTGAACGAGAAAGGTCTTATACTTCATTGAGGTAGTGTTGTAGTACTCGAGGTTGGTCTTTCTCTGGAGACTACTTTTTTGCGTCTCGGAATAGACTTGATTTTGACATGGTCTTTTATCGGTTTCGGACATAGAGGACACGAGGTTTTATTTCAAGATCAGTCAAGACCGTTCATCAAAACGCCTCAATATTTATCACAACGGCTTAATATTCATCTGTTTGTTAACCCTTAGAAGCTGACAAATGCTAAATTTTGATTTTCGCCCCCATTAACCTCAGGCTCGTAACTTTTGATAGGTAGGCCTATAACGCACAGAAATGAATCGCATATCTTTGCAACTGAGAGAACTTACTCGATCCGGTCGTCCAAGTTGCAACGTTGTGTGCTAAAATATTCCAGAGTAATCCTGTACACAATGAGCCATATATAAAAAAAAAAATCCACGAAAAGGTCTCTTAATAATCCATAAATCGTCAACGTTATTCACATTATACGGAAAAAAAGGCGCATATTCGCTTCAGCAATGATCCACGCACTACTCCTCTGAGAAAAAAATATATATATATAATTTAATTTTTACAAGCCTATAAATAAAGGTATAGAAAAAGACTCAAAAATGGGCCGGAGTTCTACTAGAAGTAACAAGAAAACGTGGCAGTCTGTTTATTAAGAAGACGATTACATGATATTTTCCCAATATTTATTCACCAAAGTTTGTATATTTATGTTGGATGTGGAGCTCCGCCAATCCAGTTGAAATATAATATAATCGGAATACCTACTACACGTAAACACAATGACGTGCCACAGCGCTGGTTTGTTGTTTCAGTCGAAAATAACGATAAAAGATTGTTTCCCAAATTTCACGTCACCAATCCTAGCGTATATATGCGTAAAAACGAAAGCGATAAATATTCAACATTGGACTCAAAAAAACGTCAGTTATGTCTGTAGTTCTCCAGTTTACCATAAACTAAACAATGCTTTTCTATTTCAATTTCATTTAGATATAAAGTAATGCAATATACAAACCGGATTCCAAAAAAGTTGGGACACTATACAAATCGTGAATAAAAACTGAATGCAATGATGTGGAGGT
>JAODJX010000129.1:1395723-1410419 GCA_026776945.1 Isichthys henryi | reverse complement strand
CCGCACATATGTGACCCAGGCGGGGATTCGAACCCGGGTCCCAGAGGTGTGAGGCGACAGTGCTAACCACTGCACCAACAAGTTAACAAATGGATATAAAACCAAAGATATTCATTTCACAATACTAAACCATAGAAAGGTCTCCAATGATACTCCTGCATTCCCACATCACAGAAACTCTAATCAACAATTATAAGATTATACTTGTAATGCCTGCTATTCTTTTATATCAGATGAGACACTGAGAAATTTCAACAGGCGCAAGAAGTTTTTCCTCTTTAGAAGGATATCAAGACTATGTCAGCAGTCACACATCAATTTATGAGATATCGGAGTAGCCCAGAATGTCCTGAAACAAAACCATAAAGCATATGTGGCTAACTCATATATATACAATGTAATAAGCCTAAAAGCAAAGGGATAGAAAACCGCTCAAAAATGGGGTTCAAAGGGTTAACACTGTGCTGGGATTCTGTGTAGAATGTCCTGCTTCAAAGTTGAAATACAACCAATAAGGTGTCTTATTTGAAAAAAAACATGTTATATTTATACAGAAGCATTCACATTGAAATTTTAAGAAAAAACATCAATGGTTGATATACTGTGACACAAATTTTAGTCCATACTGACTAGCCCCAACATAGTACCTATTCTCTACATTTTATAGTGTGCTGTCTTAGGTATACTCAAACATTAGTCTGTTTCTGATCTTGTCTCGGTCTCGCCCTGCCTTGGTCTTGTCTCGGTCTTGCTCTGCCTTGGTCTTGTCTCGGTCTCGCCCTGCCTTGGTCTTGTCTCGGTCTTGTCTCGGTCTCGCTCTGCCTTGGTCTTGTCTCGGTCTCACTCTGCCTTGGTCTTGGTCTTGTCTCAGTCTTGCCCTGCCTTGGTCTTGTCTCCGTCTCGCCCTGCATTGGTCTTGGTCTTGACTCAGTCTCGATACACTTGGTAATGACTTGGTCTCAGTTTAGGTGGCCATGACTACATCACCACATTGAGGTGGGGGAATATTATTATCCAGTACTTAAATTATATTTTTCATGAATTTGTCAATGAAATTCACCTTGAAATTTTACTAAACAGAATGCTCTGTCAAGTTATTCATATTTCAGAAAAATCAAAAAAAAAATCTCTTGTTCACGCTGCATATGAAATTCACAGGGATGGAATTCTATATAAAATTTATGGAATTTCCTTCAATGTCAACAATTCCGCGAATGTATTGAACTTAATTAAAAATCGCAAACTTTCACTGTCTGCACAATTTCATTTAAAACCATTTTAGCTTTACTCATGATTTGATCGAAATCTTTGAAAAACAAAGAAATAGACACTGGTAAGTTGGCAATTAATTATTCATTGATTAATTATACAAACTGTATAACTGTACTTCTCACATAAAAATGTGAGCTTCATATTATTCTGAACCCCTTTTCAACAACTCAATTTGCGAATAAAAGAAGCACATTTTTCCATAATTAATACTATATGTACACTACTAGCACATTCAGTACACTACCGCTTTCCCGAAACACATTATTTGCGATTGCGGTCCCAGAAGAGTGCGCAGCCGCAGTTACAGCCGCAGTCGAAACGTTTCCAGCGTGCCGTACGTCCTGATGACGTATGTGGTCACAAGACCCAGATGATTGCTGTTTGGCGTGACTCACGCCCAAGTGACGTGTGACGCTATCGGGCCTGTCGAGCAAGAGGAAGCAGAAATAACAACAACTGCGGGGGGATTGCGAAGAGGCCGTCCGAGTTCAGTGGAATATTTTTGACTTGGGTTTTGCTAGATAAAATACATTATTAGAGTCGTTGTTTGGCAGTTTTCTGTTTTTTATTGAGTCATACGATGTCTTTGTTCGGAAAGTTGTTTGGCGCCGGGGGGAAAGGGGGGAAGTCACCGACCCCGCAAGAGGCGATTCAGAGACTCCGGGACACGGAGGAGATGTTGACGAAAAAACAGGAATTCCTCGAGAAGAAAATTGAACAGGAACTCCTCACCGCAAAGAAAAATGGTACCAAAAACAAACGAGGTGAGGCCCTACTGTGTAGTGGTTTTGCAGTATGGTATATACGGAAATGGTAGGAAATAGTCAGGTCATTCGCTAAATAGCTGGTAAAGAAGTGGAAGAGTTTCATAGTTGAGTGTTTGTGTATATATACATATAAAATATATTATATAACTATACTACAGTGTACTTCTGCGTGGCAGTTCTCACCCGATTATGGCCAATATAGTATTCGCGATCGCTATTTAAACCTCGTTTTAAAAGCGTGCCCGATATGGTGCCTATGGGTGTCTGGCCACGAGTAAAAGCAGGATGACTGCTGGAAAGCACATAGTCATGGTGCTGTTCGTTTGGCTGTAAAATAATCCCCAGCCCTCCTCGTTCACTTGGGAAAGCCGTTCGTACGGCTACATGGAAAAAACTCGATTAAGTCGCGTCTTAAGTCGATCAAGTTCAAGGACTGACGTTTTTAGGTTCGATGTAAGTATAGTGAGATTTTTCTTGTCTTTGGGTGTCCACGACGACCGACTTGCCTGGCGGCGGATTGGTGGAAGAAGTAATGTGTTCTGTTAACTAGTTAGCGCTGATTTAATTCGCCGTGGAAATTATAACCAGTCTCCAGTAATGTCAGACATATGAGGAAGTAAGTTGTGTCTGCATGACACGCCCATCAGAGGGCTGTTGCTGTCGGTCTCATGTGTCTTTTTGTGGGCGGTCGCAAAGCAACTGATCTACAGGTAGCTACAAGATCCATTAGTGATGGCGTGTCGAGAAGATCATTCGATTGTTGGCTGCTGGCATAGAGTTACCGAGGAACAGTTGTGTCCCCCTTTAAATGGATACGCTGGAAACAGCACCTGACAAAGTAAAGGTGTATTTTCAAGTATGAAACTACAGCACAAGATACCCTTACAGTGTTGTGATAGAAGGCAAGTGAAACCAGCATTGCAGTTCATGACAGGGAGCAGCTGATATTAATATACAGTCAGGACTCTCACTTTAATTAAGTTCATTCTGTATGGTGTTCATATGTGTTTTGATTTTTCATGATGGGTGACCTTAAATCCTATGCACACTCTGGCCCTATAGGAACAAGAAGGAAACAGTGCAACAGCCTGAATATAATGTATTCTTACACACTGTGCCCAGTATTCACCACATCTGAACCTTCACCGCAATGTCAAGTAGGGCTGTAGGCTCTGGAAGATTATGATTTTGGTCACTGCTAAGTTTATTTTTATCGTTATACAAATAGTATGAGGCACAGTGAAGACAGGTTAAGGATGCAGTTTGTGTGAATGAAATGTCATTTTAAACATTTGATTATGATTAAGGAGAGCAAACCCTTTTCACTTGGGATAGACTCTGAGTTAACGATTTCATCAGTTTAGACTGTTGTGCTGGTTTGCAGTTACGTTGCTCAAATGAGCTTTTCTGCAGTTTCAGTCACTGTAATAAAATCACTGTCATACTGGTCTCACTCTAGATAAAAAATACATTGCAAGCTGTCCTTGATCTGCTTGACTCAGTTCAGGTTAATTCAGCCTCGGTCACCTAGCTTCTGCATCTTAATCACTACTGTGAGTCTGTTTGCGGCAGTACCTGGCTTACTTTTGCGTACTACAGTTAGTCCTCTTGAGACACCATCCAGCAAGATGCTGGCACTAAAAATGGAACTTGGGACATGTTCTGTTGCATGGTTACGCCTGAATCCTGCGCTTCATTTTAAACCCGCAGGACATTTGGTCTTCGCACTCACTTTATTTTCTCACGTTAATCATTGTGTAGTTAATCATAGAAGCTGTATGAGTAACCCCTCCCCCCCACCCCTGGTTATATATAATTTCTGGATATACCAAGTAATCTGATTTTAAATCATGTGTCTCTGGCTTGAATGAATGAATGTTATATTTATATATCGCTTTTCACCCACCTGGATAATGCGACAGAAGCCGTTCTGAGCCGATACACTCACTACCTAGTAGGTGAGGTGGTGGTGGGGTAGGAGAGAACTCACCAATTCAATATAGGGGATTATTAGAAGGCCAGATCTGACAATCTTAGTCATTTATTGATTGATTGATTGTTAGGTAGGACATTTGGGTACCCCCACTTTTTTTGAAAAATTCCCAGAAATCTTTTGTGACCTCGGGGAATCAGGAGCTCAGTTTTGCCTCTCATCCAAAGGACAGTGCCAGTTTACAGCAGAGTGTCCTTGTCACTGCACTGGGGCACTGGGACCCACACAAACCACAGGATGGGCTTCTCTGTCAATGCACTGTGGCACTGGGTTCCACACCTGACCACAGGATGGGCTAACCATCACCTCTTCCAGCAGCAACACAGCTTTCCTTGTTAGTCTCCCATCCAAGTACTGGCCAGGCCCAAACCTGCTTAACTCCAGGTGTATTGCCTAGTTTGATCTGCAGGTGGAATATTATTTCTGGATTGTCCAAGATCATTTGATTACTGATTTTTGCTTTGCCTTGATAACCACAATAGTCAGCACAAGTGATATTGGTTAGCGCTGGATGACCTGCCAAACAAGGTATCTGTAAAGGAAGGAGTATTTTTATAAATACTCATGCATTATGCGTAACTACCCTTTTATATAATGCTGTAAGACGTGATGAGGATTTGGATGTTTCCAGGAAGGGCTGAGTTCAGGGAACTTGCTCCTTACTCATCAATAATCAAGTGGTACTTGTATAAACAAGGGTTGCTTTGTGTGTTTGTGAAAGCGATAGAACAGAAGCATTGGTTTGGCTCCTGTGGGTTTACATTTGGTTCATTTATTTATCTAGCAATATGGTTTTTGTATGTTAGGTTTACCGATCTTCTATGTCCTGTGAATAATGATATAATTAGTCTAATTCAAGTCAACTGAAGCTGGTTATTACACACCTGAATAACTGGAAGTTAACTGTAGTTTGGTGTCTGCAGGAATGATTCAAATATAAATGAATACTGTAGTAGGTTATGGGACTAAACAGTTGTTTCCTTTCTGCTATCATTTGTCCCGAACATTCATCTGCTTTCTGCCATGCAGCTGCCTTGCAGGCCTTGAAGCGTAAGAAGCGGTACGAGAAGCAGCTGGCCCAGATCGACGGAACGCTGTCCACCATCGAGTTCCAGAGGGAGGCACTAGAGAATGCCAACACCAACACTGAAGTGCTCAAGAACATGGGCTTTGCTGCTAAGGCCATGAAGGCGGCCCACGAAAACATGTAATAAGCCCCGTACTTAATATGTGACCCTCCAGCACAGAACCGTACGGAAGTCGCATGGCTGTATTTTTAGATATTTTTTGAGGATTTTTTGTGCTCTTTCATTTGATATCATAATCCTAATTTCAAATTTTTGACCCAAGTGTACAGTTTTGTGCTGGAGGGTCACATAAGCCTCACTTTAACATTAAAAGTATAATAATACGAGAATGAAAGTGCCATGGATGGTGCATGAATTTTTTTATTCATAGTAAAATGGGCTTCTCTCAGTCTTTTTTCAAATCCTCATATATAAACATTGCTGGTTATAGACTGTAATATTCAAGATTGGAGGCTGGCTCCTCTACCATTAAGTAAGGTCGTTAACCAGAATTACATCAGTTAAGTATCCAGCCGTATAAGTAGGTTAGACTGTATCAGAGGTATTGGATTTGCAAGCTGCTTTGCAGACAACAAAGCGATATTGAAACTGCTGACGAACGGCGAACAGCTGCCTTAGAGAGAAACTGGATGCTTGGACACTAGGCCTGAGACTGATCTTGTTCTGCTGTGTTTCTAGGGACATAGACAAAGTGGACGACTTAATGCAGGAAATCACAGAGGGGCAGGAACTTGCACAAGAAATTTCAGATGCCATTTCAAAACCTGTAGGTTTTGGTGAAGAGTTTGATGAGGTGAGCATTCTGGAGGTGGAACTTCTGTCATTTTACTTGCCGTAAGAGGTCCTAAAGCACTTTGCATGTCCATATGAATTAATGTCAGTTTTGTTTTTATGTTGGTAGCAGACATTATATATTCAGCACTGTATGTGTATGTAAACCACTGCATTGAAAACCTCTGTAATGTGAGGTACGTAACCTTTTGTTCTTGTTAATTCCAGGATGAACTCATGGCAGAATTGGAAGAGTTGGAACAAGAGGAATTAGACAAAAACCTGCTGGAAATTGGAGAGAACGTACCTCTACCAAATGTGCCGTCCACATTACCTGCCAGACCAGGTAAGAACCACAGTAACGGCAACATATCAAGTGGATCGTCAAGCCGTAAACAATGGAGCCTGTCCAGAATTTGCCCTAAAAGTCGAAAAATAAGCCAAATTTTAGGTTTGTTGCAGACACTTACACTTGACTCTGTGTGTGTGGTTCTTATCTGGACTTTGAGTCATGCAAAATAGCCGTTTTCAACACATGCTTGACTTCTGTTGGATAGGTATGAGGGCAGTGCCTCGGTTTTCCTGGTGGTCTGCATGCAAATATGTGGTCCCCTTGTGCTAGTAGTGCACTGCTTATAACGGCCCATTAAACTTCCCTGTGGTCATGATCGTAGTGTACTGTACTCTAGGTTAATTGATCTGTTATGAAATGGTGTGACTTCTCAACTCTTTTCTACTTTATTTTTTTAATTAAAAAGATGTCCAGGGACGTCTGGATATACTTGTCTAATTTTAATGTTTTAGTGCATGTTATGGGTTCTGGTGTTTCAGGGGAGGCGGTCCACAGCATGGGCAGTATCGGTGGCCCCGCCCTTCATACTTTCTTCCGGTTATGTCATTTTCTTTTGTCTCTTCCTTTTCAGCAGCCAAGAAAAAGGAAGAGGAAGATGAGGACGACATGAAGGACCTGGAGGCCTGGGCTGAGGCTATGTAGTCTGAGGTCTGACGTTGTCGTTCGTCACCATCATCACCAACCCTAGTGGATGGCAAGAAAGGACTCTGGTTTAATGTGCTTGTTTTGTATTTGGAGGGAATGCTAAATAAATAAGAATATGCTGCAAAACCCATAGCTCTCTGTGTCAGCCCAAAGCAGTAAAGGGTGGCGACAGCTTATTTGTTGCAAAAAAAAATATCGATGATCATAAGGAAGGGCCACTACTCTGGAAACACCGAAAGGAGGATCCCGCTTTAGCATTTTTTTTCCCCCCCCCGTATCTTTGACCTACGTACTACTGTACATTCATAATGTTCAGAGGCTTCCCCTGCTGTACACTCCTGTGCTGAAGTCCTTGCTCTACTTGGCACGGTCTACGTCCGTCAGTCAAAGTGGTAGGAAAGTCAAAGATGCGTAATGAGGGCAGTACGAGTAAGGATTACTGAAGATGGCATCAACGGGCGGCTGTGCTCCATTGTGCGGATCGACTCAGTTTTCTGTTCAACATTGTGTGAACATGCGAATGGATTATCGCCAGCAACGGCCGAATTGGAATGTAAATTTTCAGCCAACCGACCCCTTAAAATCTGTTCATTTTAAAACGTACGTGGAAACTGGTTATGTTTTTGGAGAGAGATTTTCTAGCTTCCCCCCCTGCTTTCTTTTTCTCTGTGTGCTTCTGTTTCCCTTATAATTATATATATATATATATATATATATAAAATAAATAATGTAACACTAGGAAAAAAGACTATTTTAAATACTAGGGGAACTGACTGCCTGTTAGTTTAGACTGAGTGAAAGATTTAAGATTTCGTGGTAAAAATTGGCAATTGGGTCTTGTGTATGTTTATATAGAGAGTAAATGATTGTAATACTCCACACACAAATATACTGACAGAATAATGGTTATTTATGGCTATGGGGTTTTTTGTGTTAACTTCCTTTAACATTTTGTAGCCTCTCCTGATATCAAAGCTGCTTGTTTTCTAATTGTATAATTTTCCCTCAAACTGTGTAAAAATATGTATATTCTGATTGTAAAAGCAAAAAATGGCCACTTTACATTGACACACTCCAAAGGAGGCTATTGAATTTGTGTTCAGGGCTGTATGTTTTTCCAGCTTCATCTGTCTTGAGGTTTCTCTGACTTGGCACCTTCTCACCACCCCCCCCCCCTTGTTCTTACGGTACGCCCCAATTAAACCTTTTGCCAAATAACTGTTCTGCTCACATCATGCTTTGACAGGAGCAAAGTGCTCATATTGGCCAGGACAAGGAGTGCAGAATGATCTCTCGTCGCTTGGATACAAACAGGGTCATGTTACTTTGTGAGACAGCAGTAGGAAATGGCGCCTTCTGTATGATCAGGATTATCTGGCAAATCAATTTCGATTTCTTCTCTTCGTATTGAGAAAAGCATTAAATGTGATTGGGCCGATTAGTATTTGTTATTCATTTTACTATGTTAATATCTTTGCCACCTTTTACAAAGGATATTAAAATTTAAATATGTTGGCACTTTTTTCTTTATACAGATTATTACTGGTTTGCTTTAAGGGTTTTTTTTTTTCCTGATGTGTACTTTCGCTTAGCAAGGTGAGTATAGCCTAAACTAGAGGTTTCCCTTCCTTTTCGTGACTGCAAACTGGTTTACAGTGCGCAAAATTCGACCTGGGGGGGAGCAGAGGGGCGGGTTGCTGATGATGGAGCTTGTCGTCCTGGGGGGTAGGGAGAAAATACAGGATGGGTGGCATCTGTAGTGGTGTTGCTGGTGTATCGATTGGTGGGACAGGATGGATGTTAAAAGGCACGTGGCATGAAAAACTTATTTGGTTTTGGAAATAAACCAGCCCCCCCTTAACACCCAGGGTTCCGCCTTTCATCACATGAAGAAATGAGAGTAGGAGTGGTGTAGCCTTGTACTCAGCTTGAAGCAATTGATATAAAAGCAAAACTTGACCCGCGGGAAACCGATGGCACTTGTCTTGTTATGTAGGACAAATAATCAATCTTGCTAATGCCGTCCTGGAATGAAAGCCTCCTGCTTGATTTGTAAATGATTGCTTTATATTCATAATTTCTGCCAAGGAAAAGTCAACTACTAATAGTATTATTGATAATTCTGAAATGCTTTTAAATGGTATACCCCCACAGTGCTTTGTTCTCCATTTACATAAGTATAGGTCCACTGGAATGCTGCTCTTTTCCTTCCATAGTGTAGGAGGGTCACAGTGCAGGGTCGGCCAATATGCAGCACCCCTGGAGCAGGGGGTTATGGGCCTTGCTCGAGGGCCCATGGACGTGTGACTGTTCTGATGCTGGGCCTTGAACTGGCAATGTTCTGATCAGGGGTACAAACACACAGCCTACTGAGCCACTCACCTCCCTGCTTTACATGCACGTACTCTTCTAAGACGTTAAACGGAAGCTGAAATGCATGTGCGTGTGGCAAGTTTGGATATACTTATCTAGCATCGGCATTTATTTTAGTTTAATTAATAAATTGGGGGGGGGGGGGTCTCAATTCGTATGCAATACATGAGGCTATTTCCCATACAGGCCTGAAAACCTACAATAATATGAAGTTTGATGTCAATCCATAAATGAGATAGAGTCTTTCCTGTTATCCAGTAATATTTTTACTTAATAATTATTGGGAAAAAATAGACCTAGATATCTTCTTAGCATTCTGTCACAATATGCTTACCTATTAGGACTGCATACTGATTAAGTTCATGGACTAAAATATAGCAATTATGGGTACATTACTCATACACAGGCCGTGAAGGTATTCCATCCTGTTAGGGGGACACATAGTAATCACAAAATGTTACTGATAGACAATAATGGACCTTTCTTGCAGAGTATATGTCCATTACGCTGTCATAGTATTTTTTATTCTTGAAATAAGACATAAGACATCATAACACATGATGAATAATGATGAACAGAATATGACTTGATTATTAAGAACCAGTACTTTATTGCACCTATTTTTACTGACAAGATGGTAAATAATACGAAAACTTTGCAAAATAACATATATGTTGTTAATGCTCCTCACCTCGCAAAATAACACAAAAATGTGCTAAACATTTTTGAAGTTTTATAACTACGTCAGATGGGTTTTTTTTCGTCTGGACAAACTTTCTCCATAGCGTTGAGAAAGTTTTTTTTTTTTTTTTTTTTTTTTTAAAAAAAAAAAAAAGGAAAAAGGTTGAGAGATAGTTGAAAAATTTAATTTCCGACCGGAAAAATGATAACAATTACTGATATTGTGGTGTTTTTTGGAAGGTGAGAAAGTACATGTTAATAGGGTGAAAGATGGACTTCAGTTACACACAGTAAATGAGTAATATTGTACAAAACAACTATACTTTCACCTGAATTGTATGTATGATTAGACAGTTTAGCCCAATCTATAACATAATTGAAAAACACTGAGATTTTTATCAATTGCTGGTTGACAGTTCTTGTGTAAGTTTTGTACAGAGGCCATAATGAATTTGAATGCATATGTAATGTAACAGCAATTCTCCTATTTAAGCTGCCACCGCCTTTTGTAAACCGGTACGATCCGGTAGTCGTCCGGCAACAAATATCCATCCATCCATCCATCCATTTTCCAAACCGCTTATCCTTACTGGGTCGAGGGGGGTCCGGAGCCTATCCCGGAAACAATGGGCACGAGGCAGGGAACAACCCAGGATGGGGGGCCAGCCCATCGCAGGGCGGCAACAAATATATTTTCCTTTATTCTTTACAAAATATAACGTTCCTAAAATGACAAGTTTAGCTGAATGCAGGCAGAAATACGTGTGTGCTACATAACCTACTGAACAGCAAACCAGCAACTAACGCCACTAACCATCTCGCAGTATTACACACCCCCAAAAGGTCTAAAGCCATAGGTTAGACTTCATCACACTTCATTATGCACAATAATCATAACCCCAAATTCAGTAAGACAAGACACAGCAAACCGTCACTCTAAAAAGGGTAATTACTAGGCTTAAATGCTAAATACATATAAAACATTCCCCGATGAACCACCCACTTCACACGCTAAACCATAGTAGATATCCCTCCCCAATTACGTGCTCATTTGAGAGAACACGTGGGTAAGTATATCATAGGAAGACAAATTTCACCGCATAACATGAGCGATCGAAATACCAGAATCAGAATACAGGTAAACGGGCACCGAAGTAATTCAGCCCAATACAGCGGCTGCGTGCAGGATGAACAATATTGTGACAAGTTTCGCATGAATACACGGACTTCGTAACATTAAACTGAGGAACATGTGCTGGCTGAGCGTATTCAGATAATCTGTAAGGAAACAGCCCTTTTGCTAAACCTGCCGCATCTGCAACCTAAATTCACTTTTCGCTGTAACGAAAATATGGTTACGCCCCTATCACACCCGCTAGCAGTACCGTGTCCTGATTGGCTGGTGCTTTGATAGACAAACCGAAGGCGTGGCACTCGGGAGCCAATTGCTTCTTAGGGAAACCTCATGAATATGATAATAATTAAGGAGTACTTAAAATCAACTCCGCCAGTTTTGTTTCTTTCCTCCCTCCTGTCAGTTGCCGGTAGTAAAGTCGCCCCATAAACTTCTGAATTAAAACATGTCGGAGAAACTGCCATTCAAAGTCGGTTAGTATCGATGCTCTGTTACTTAATTTGAATGTAATTCTTCTAGTTAAGAGCTTAGCTTGTTAGCTATCGTGTCATGTGGTACGGTCGTGAAAGTCTCGTCTATAGTAAGGTGAGTATTATGTTAACATAATAGGTTAGATATTAACTAGCATTTCAGACGATCTTCGTTTGCTAATGATATTACACAGATTTAATCAGTACTCGGTTTCCCGGTCAATGTGTAGCTGAGGATGACATTAGCTGATTTATGTGTGCGCATGCTTGCTATGTGAACAGGATATTTTCTGTGAATCATTTTTGCGTTGCGCTGTTCATCTTAAAATCCTATTCCTGACTAAATCTTTGGAATGTGAAGCAATTTATAAAACATTTATAAAACTTGGCTACGTCTCAAGAGCGCATGGTTTCCAGCCGAAGACGGAATTCTTGGAGCTTTGTAGAAAGGCGGTAGTTGTAGTCAATTTGGGTCGCCGAGCGCCTTGACGTGCATTCGACGTGCTTGATTTCAGGACTACATAGCCTAAGATGCATTGCGTCTAGCCGCCAGTTTTTCTCTGATTGACGGCTTCAAGCAAATGGTCGAAATGTAATACAAGAAGCCACTGTTCGACTAGGCACGTGGAGCGATAAAAACTGAACTTGGGACTTCGCCTGAATTGCCGCCAAGGTTTAATGCCGTATAAAAAAACGAACAAAACCAGTACAGTAGTTTTAAAAATTGAGCTACGGAAACGTTTCCCTTTAGTGCACATTCAACATTTTGAGTCGATTGCTGTAGGTCACTGGTCTCCAACTCCGGTCCTGGATAGATACTGTCCAGTAGGTTTTCAATCCTTCCTGGCGCTGATGAGCTGCACCTCTTCTCAGATAAATACCTGGACCAAGTCTGACTCATCAGAAGCCAGGTAGGATAGAAAACCTATTGGATAGTAGCTCTCCAGGACTGGAGATGGTGACCCCTGCTCTGTGTCCATAAACTGCTTTAAGCTGTTTATCTTGAATTCCTTTAGAGGGTTTGCTTTGAAGGGTTTTTACTTTGAGCATAACCTATTGACTTGCAAATGGGAGGGACCACTGCAAGGTACTGGGTGGAGTAAGTGAATATTTTGCATGCCAGAAGTACAAAGGATTGTTTTGTTAAGTGCAAGGGTGGGTGGTCAGTTTCTTCGGGTCACCCTGGACCTATCAGGGACACTTTGATTGCCAGTTTTGAGTCCTCGTGTCAGATGTGCGACAGAAAAATGCGAACTGCCACAAATCGAGAATGCACGAGGTCGTCTCGTGTTAACTGACAGCTGTCACACCTGAGCTGAAGTTAAGTCACTGAGTGAGTGGTCGCGTGTGACGTGCCTCTTTGTGACAGCGGACATCAGCCTGGCGGAATGGGGCCGCAAGGCCATCACCATCGCGGAGAACGAGATGCCAGGACTCATGAAGATGAGGGAACTCTACGGGCACTCTAAACCCCTGAAGGGTGCTCGCATTGCTGGCTGCCTCCACATGACCCTGCAGACTGCTGTGCTGATCGAGACACTCCAGGCTTTGGGAGCAGAGGTGAGAAGGTCTAGCTGTGTCTTCATGACTGGCGTTTGTGCCTTTTAAAGCCTGAGAAACATTAATTATATGCTGAGTCCAGTCAACAATTGCCATTCATTGCTGCTCACCTGACTACTGTAGATACCCTGGGACAGACTAGGGTGTTTCCTTTGGCAGGTAGTTCCATAACTCCACCTGTGTCTTATGATAGAGTTTATGTTTTTTGTTATTTCTTGAACTGGTGGCTGGGCCCTAATATCCAAGTCTGAACCTTTATTTGTAGTTTTTCCTCCCCAGTGTCTGTTTTCTTGCTTGTGTTCTTCCTTCTTTCCCGCTATTTTACTTAAATCGTATCCATTTCCTGTCCCCCCCCCCCCCAAATCCCTGTCCTTTCTCCATCCCACCAGGTGCAAGTCTTTCCCTAAGGTGTGCTAAGGTCAATAATTTCTGCCGGCTGACCATAACCATTAATTGTGCAGTTATGGTATGGCTGTAAATACACACTATCATTAACTTTTTTTTTTTTTTTTTCTGGCTCCAAAGCAAACGTTTGTCAGTTACTGGCTTCAGTTTCATAGCTCTCCTGGGTGTCGGTGTTTGTGTGACTTAACATACTACATTTCTGTCAGATGTTTAATATGTTAAAAAGTCATTCTGTGCAAAATGTTTACTTCATTTTCAGTGCTAATATCTGTATGTCATGGCTGTATGCAAACTTATTTTTATAAATGTGTAATTTTAAGAATTTCTGTAGAGTATGTGATTTAATGACTTAAGCCATAAATGATTGTTATTTTTATATCGTGTTCTCTGTGGTTCCCTAGGGTACTTGATATCCTTCTTGGGTGCTTTTCCTTTTATCAGTTTTTTTTTTCCAAGTTCCTTTGAAGCAGAGCTGTGTTTGAGCCAAACTGTGTCCTTGTACCTTGTAAACCAATCCGTCTGCCTCTTCTCACCCCACCCCTTATCACCCCCCCCTCCCCCCCTCCCACAGGTCCAATGGTCCAGCTGTAACATTTTTTCCACCCAGGACCACGCTGCCGCCGCCATCGCCAAGGCTGGTGTTCCAGGTGAAGAAAACTGGTTCTGTCCTTCTGGACTTTTTGTCGATATTTTGTTAGAAAGGAGGGTGACAGATATTTCATGATATACCACATTATTGCAGCAGCAGGTAGCTGTGCCCCCAAACATTCCAGAAGTTTCTTGGTATCGAGTTATTGATAAGAAATTATTGATAATTAACCGCCCCTCTTGCCCCTTCAGCCCCTGATAGTTATACCCTGAATCGCATCGTACGGAATCCATAGAGGACGTTCGCTATTATCTTTTTCTTACTTATGTTAAGGTCGTGACTTACTTTTTTCGTGATCTCTGGCCGGAGTTGTTTTCTCGAGACGGAGTTATTTTCTTGGTCTCAAAACAACAAAAGTTTTCTCAAGGAAAATAAACCTTGTAATTAGACATGCAGACAGTGTTTTCTGTGAGAGAGGAGTGCATTCTGAATTCCATTGCTAATGTAATTGAATCTGCACATAGTTTTTTATTGCATTTCCCACTGACAATCAATGTGGGGGGGGGGGGGGGGGGCGGGGGGGGGGGGGGGGGGG
>JAODJX010000129.1:1371773-1384916 GCA_026776945.1 Isichthys henryi | reverse complement strand
GCGCCCCCCCCCCGCGGCCCCCCCCCCCCCCCCCCCCCCCCCCCCCCCCCCCCCCCCCCCCCCCCCCCCCCCCGCCCCCCGGGGGCGCCGCGGCCCCCCCCGGCGATGATCATTTATGAAGGTGTCTGTGCTGAATTCAAAAATTTGCCACTGCAAAAACACCACTGCGACTGCGAAAACCCAGTACATTTTATGAAATTGCGCCAATTTGCAAATATCGTTGCAAAATGTTTTTTTCCAGGAACAATAGTGAAGGGTGGGGGCTGAAAGTTTTATTAGAATAACAAGTTTTAAAGTCTCATGGGACATACACATATTTCATTAGACAGATTTAAATTAATTATAAAGGCATTTATTTGAAGTGTGTGTGTTTTTTTTCTTGTTTTCTAGCTGGATGAGGAGGTAGCTGCTTCCCATCTGGACAAACTGGGTGTGAAGCTGACAAAGCTGACAGAGAAACAGGCCAAATATCTGGGCCTGCCTCGCGAAGGCCCCTTCAAACCCGACCATTACCGCTACTGAGCGTCTCTCGGGACTTTGCCAGTCAGTCCACCACCACGGGCTGCTTCTGTGGCATTTCGACATGCTGCAGAAGCCGTAAACAGCCGCTATCTTCATCTTGCACACCTTCAAGCTTCAGCCAAAACGTTGATGTGGGGGGGTGGCAGTAAACTGTCCAAAGCCACATTTTTTTTGCTGTGTTGCATATCTGTTTTATTTTTTATTTTTTGGAGACGACTCCTCTTCAGGGTATAATTATTTTTAAGACAATTGGTGATTGGGGGGGGGGTTTCCTATTAACAGATGCCTGTGAAGTATTTCATTATAATTACTGGACTCATAATTCTTTGATTTTTTGCTGGCACTGAAAGCAATTTCTAAAAATTTTAAAGACTACATTTTCCCCATTGACGAATTACCACATTGGTGTGTGTGTGTCTATTTACGTCACTGGCCAGCCGCTTCCGTACTTGGCTGTGTTAAGATGAGAGCCTGGGTGTGGGTAAATTTGAAAATGCTGGTTGTCGATAGATTTTGCCTCGAGTGTCCGATTCCACACTTATTCTACAGTCATCGCTGGAATAAAGAATACTTTTAAAATGGCTTCCTGTTATGTTTGAAAATGATTTTTTGAACACAGATCATTTTAGTGGGGTAGACATTTACTCACTAATTTCACACATTTCAAGTCATTCTATCCCCCTCAAAAATGGTTTGCCCTTTCATCAGTTTCGTAGGTATACACTGAATAAATGAACTGTCTACTAATATGTGTTGTTCAGAAAAATCTGGATTTTATCTCATTTATAAATCTTGGTCCGTTTCTCTGAAAAAATCCAGAAAATCATCCACTTGCTCATTTTGAGTAAATCATGTGCAGCGTCTCATTTGTAAAATGGTAAAGACGTCAATTCGTTTGTTTAGTATTTTTCCTAATTTAACACGATACCGGTACATTTATGGCAGACATAATTTGATGTTTATGCTTATGCTGTGAATCATATTCTATCCATCTGTTTTTAACTGCTGCCATAAACGAGATGGCTTTTTTTTCAGATATCCTCTATCCAATGTAAGCAAATATTACGTTAACATACAGCGTTACCATATATGAATTCGGCAACAGCGCACTGCCGCTACTCAGTTATAAGAGCCGCTGCAGTTTATTCATTTTCACCACGAAAAATGATCAAACATAAACAGCTGTGGTTGGTTGTCTTTCCCAAGACTTTGTTTATGCCGCGTGTTCGTGCGCCATGTCTGCTATGACCGTACAAATGGTGCTCAAATGAATCGAAATTATTTTAACATCCCGATCAAATTTCTAAACTAAAATTGTAAGCCTAAACTGATGCAACTTTCTTTTACACTTGTTCTGGTAGTCAAAATATGTTTTAATTTTGAGAAGTGAAAAGACTAATTATACAATAATAATAATAATATCTGTATAGTATCAAAAAGAAGGCATTCATTATGTAAAGCCCTGCAACTAACACAGTTTGGTTTTGTCAAAAAATGAACTTAACAGTCTGTTGGATTATCTGGAGCAAAATTAGTCGATTAATTTAAACGATTATTCGGTAAAATAATCGGTTGATTAATCCATAGGAAAATAGTTGTTAGTGGCAGCCCTGGTATATTACAGTTATTGAGGATGTAGTGTTTGGTCATGGTGTGGCAGTGCAAGACCTGCCAGTGTATAACCTCCTCAAAAGGAGCAGTCTTGAAGCACTGTAGATTATAGGATGGGTTGTTTACATGTGCATATTCTGTACTGTGTCCACACTCCAGTTGTCCATGTCCTTTCAAAACACAGTAACACACATTTAAGTAGATAGCATGTCCATGAGGATACTCTATTGCCAGGAACAGTGCACATGTCATTCTTCTGAGCATTTAGGTCATCATCTTAGAAGTCATGAAACTATAGAATGTGTATTTCAAGGGGCGTGAGTTTAACTAACAGATGGGATGTTTGTGATGCATAGAAGCAGAAAGCATAATCCGTATTCTTATACAGACTTCAAGACTGATGTCTTAGAATATGTGACAGAAGAGACTGGGTCATTTTCTTTTGATACTGGGCCACAGATCAGTGACACTGAGGACAGAAGTATAGATGAAGATGGGCAAATGCAAGATGAATCGCAAAAATTTAAGAAAATAGCCTTGCTTTCCTTAGACTTAGAGAGCAAATACAATGTATCTTGAAAATCTATTGATGACGTGTCAAGTTTCTCATCCCAGTCCTGTTGAATTGACTTTAAGAACAATTGTGTCTTTAGTGAACAGACTGTTACTCAACTTGTAAAAGAACTTTGTAAGTCCCATCCCTTCAGACAACATTGCAAGTAGGTGGTCCCCCTGGCTCTACCTTTATGAGAAAGCAGTATTTTAAGGACAGTTTGGAAGTTACTGATCCAGTGGAATATAATCTTGATGACAGTAGCTATTATCGGTATGTACCTATACTTCAGACTTTGCAACAGATGATAAATAGAAAAAAAATTCAGATTGGACATGCTGAAACATTTTACAGGTGACCCATCACATTTTGAGTCATATGTAGATGGAAGATAAGTTGTTTGATGGGAAAGATCAGAAAGTCCATTTGATTTCATATGTTGATGAGTTTGAGGTGTGTGATCCACTTGGAACATCTGACACAGGTGTGTCCAACTCTGGTCCTGGAGAGCTGCTTCTAGTAGGTTTGTTATCTCACCTGGATTCTGATGAGCCACACCAGGTCCTGGTAGTCACGAGATGCGACTCATCAGGCGCCAGGTAGCATAGAAAACCTACTGGACCGTTACATCTCCAAGATTGGAGCTGGAGACCCGTGATCTAAGAAAAAACACAAAATATCAGCAGTATATTGGGTTTTGGCAAATATGCCTCCTGACATCCATTCTTCTCTGACATCAATACCTTTGTTTGCTCTTAGCAAAGGTGATGATGTAAGGTTTGGGTATGAAGCAGTTTTGAAACCACTTTTAAAAGATATTTGTGTTTTGGAACAGGAAGTGGTTGTTATTGCTAGTGCTGGAAAAACATCAGTGAGACTGTGCTTTTTGTTTTAGGATTTATTTTAATGGACCAGTTTGGTGCCCATTTTCTTAGTGGTTTAGTTGAAAGTTTGTAGGAGTCTGTTTAGGATGCTGTAGCAAATTTCATATACCCGAAAATCTGATTTGCAAATAACATCCACAAAACAAGGACCATGCCTGACACACCACCACCACCTACCCCTGCCCCAGGACAGTCGCAAAAGAGACGGAGCAGGGGACAGCAGGCAAGTTAAGAGACCCAGCGTGGGAAAACCACGCCCCTGTATGCAAATCACAAGATATCACGTAAGGTGGCCAAGAAATCCATCATGAGTGGGAAAATTCAATGAAACACACATAACCCAACTACACAAGCACTATGATACCCTTGGTGTGTGTTAGTAAGGTATACAATATGGAATTGATACATGCAGAGGTACAGGAGACCGTTAGAGAAGTATCACTAAGCCAAACAAGTATGCAGTTATCTAATGCTGTATCTTATTGTGGAACAACATACAAAACCGGCATGAAACTGCCTTATGGATGCACTGGTGGTCTACCTGACTTTGTTGAGATTAGTTAGGTGGTCATGTTGGCCAATTGTCATTGTCATTGTGAAGACTCTTAACGCCTATTACAATAAGCATTTGAGGTCATATCACCTTGAGTCCTCTGGGCGTGTTCTTCTTGAGCACCAGGCAGTTAGTGATACCTAACCATTGGCACCATATTGTCTTGCTGAAAACCATTTGGTTACTCTGAAGCATTACATATATTGCACATATTAGGTAATATAAGATTTCATAAGCTATTATTTTTAATAAAGACTGTTTTCATGAAATACGTCATGACTTTTCTTATTATCTCAGGCCTAGGAGGTCGATGAAAACATGGAGCCTTCTGCATTAAGAGCACTTAATGACCAAGAAATCAGAAAGCTAACCCTAACCTAACCCTTAAGAATCCCAAAAACAGTGTATGAATTGAAACAAGCTGTATAGGAAGCATTTGTTACAGCTGAGGGGTTCAGCCTCCAGTGTACGGATTCTGATTTTCAGGACTACTTTACCCTGGTACTGACCAGTCAAATTTGTGCTCCCACCTCCTGTCGGGCTGACATTCTGTACTGAACATGATGCTTTCCCTAGTGTTAGCACATTGCACTTTGAAGATGAAGCATCTACCATTTCATCCACACATAGTTCACCAGTTTACAGTGGGGCAGTCAGATGATGCACTTCCCACTTCTTCTTCCACAGTTATTCTGCTCTGTTTGATGCCTGTCAGATGTGTCATTAAATGTCAACCCTTTATCCTTATGACAATCGTCTCAAACAAGAAAAATATAATTTCATGTATTGCTTTAAACAAGTCATACGTTAAATTGTACATTAGGTAGCTATTTTAAAAGTGTATTTGGAGTAATTATGCATTTCTGAGAACCAAAGCCACATCTGTCTAATAATACTACCCACCTTATGAATTATTAAACCCTAAGTGTTTGAACTTAAAGTGGCTCCCTCATAATGTAATTTCATATATCGATTACTTATCAAGTAACTTTGAATAATAGCGTGATTAGATGTATTGATTAAAACAAGATATTATGTAATTGCATGTGTTGTATATAACAAGATAGGATATGCAAGGTCATGCATTGCTTATAACAAGTTTTATATTAACTCTGTGTGTGTATATGTCTATATATATCTCACATTTTTCATTGTATTGTTATACAACCCTTTTGTAATAATGTGTGTTAACACACCATAGCACACAGTGAGCAACGACGAAATGTTTGGCGTGAGATATGTAATGTTGTGGAATAAAACACTGCAGCATTTATCTAATGATTATGTCTCTAAGGAGATTTTCAACAATCTTCCACTTTCCTCCTTTTCTAGAGCAAAGAATGTTCAGGACATACTGATACATGCAGACACACATAAAATCCCCATCTGCTAGAGATGTTCGGACGATGCTGTGGGTTTCTTTCTTTGCCGAAATTGTGCTGCATGTTCTAACTGCAAAAAGATCCATACATTTACCAGCTTTGAGTAAAAATACTAAATAATAATAATAATAAAAAGAAACGTAGCATGCAGCTGTAATGTTTACCTTCTGGCATGTACTAAATGCGACATTCAAATTTGGAGAAATGCCATCTGCCGTCTGCAGAACTGACCCTAAATCAGCTGCTGCAAGACACTTTGCAGGTTGGCAACCATCCTGTTTCGGATCTGGTATTCTGGGTAATCGGGAGGAGGATTCCCAATCCTAGATTTTACCCCAGTGTGAATGCTGAAATCTGTTACCTCGAAACGCTACACGCTAGTGGTTTAAATGAAGAATTATGCAATGTCTGTTTTCTGTGACTCAGTCTTATTGTCTTTTTATACTGGTGTGTTCCATCCCATATGTAAAAGCTAACCCTTATATTTATGTATATGACAATGTGTTGGTGCTCTATAATTCTATTATTCTGATATGTTTGTTATGCCTTGATCTGTTGGTAATCGCAGGGGTGTTCAGTCATGCCCTCGCTCACTGACTGACTGCGTGCACTGTAAGCTGTTTGTTGGGTGGCCAGCCTTGTATTGTTCCTTGTGCACTGTGGGACGTACCACGTGGACTGAAATCTTTGCACGTTTGCACTCTATGCACTTTTTACATTCTTTCATTGTCTACACTGACAGCACAGCAGCGTAACCAATAGAAATGTTTAAAATCCAGGCCCTATTCTGAATTCTTCAGTGGTTGTTCTCTGTGTGTGAGTAGTTCCTGATTAAATGTTAGGTAGGGGCTACACTTCAGCCTGCAGAGCACTTCCCCAAACCTGGTCCTTGGGGACATTTAGGGGTATTTCAGCTGGATGTTGTGTGACATCTTAATGAGGTTTCGTGGGCCTGTTAACAAATAATGAGCCTCTGCTAAGGGCTAATTGTACCACAGAAAGAACTTCAGCACCTTTCTTGTGATTAAAAGGTTAAAAAGAATTTCCCTGCCTGGGATCAATAAAGTATCTTTTATCTAATATATGGGACCCAAATCTGGCACCTTTGCATCTTCATACCTTCCCTAAGGGGAAAAATATTTCAAAGTAATTAATCAGTTGTGTAATTGGCCAGGGATATTGAACTGAGCAAAGTAACTACTTTATTTAACTCACTTGTTATAATTCTCTTTGGGATATAATCATTTTACGAATGAATGAGAAGTCTTTCTTAAATATCCAGATCGCTCAGATGAAAATGTACAAGTGGAAGTTATAAAATCAGAATATAAGCATGCTGGATGTAACAGCAGACGTGCTCAGAGATTGTGTCTGGGTCTTCAGGGGTGTCCTTGGCTCAGGGGTGACGGACATTCCGCGACAAGCGGAATGGAAATGATGCAAGATGGGGTGCAGAATCAATTAGCCACACCGAGAAATTAAGGACGCCGATAAAATATCTCTGGAGACAACTAAAAACTCCATCTACCTATTTAAGATTTTCTCCGCAAATGTGAAACAGCTGGTGCATCTGGCACGGAAAGTGTCATTGAACATTGTGCTGTTTTTGTTAACCCACTTTTATAGCCAATGGTGCAGAACCCTGGCCAATGTTTGCATCCAGCTCATTACGGTCCCCTTGCATACTTCGTCTCACCCTGCTTTGATCTCTGTCTTTACAATGCATTCTATTTGCGGGGAAACGGGCTGAGATGTAACAGTATATTCTGTTTCTGCAATGGAGACCAACGCATGGTGCCTCCTTTTTGGTGCGGCAGTTTTTCTGCTTGTAATGTTGCGCAATACTTGAAATGAAACTGATTTAACATTTTTGCGTATTGTGGGGTTGATATAAATTTATCTTGAATGAATCTAGAGGTTGCTGCCATGCATGTTGTCTGTTATATTTCTGAGAAAAGTAATGCCTCTGTCAAACTGAGGGCTAGGAACAAACAAAGAATATTAAGTGTCTCACATACACCAATTAGTCATTAAATTAAAACCACCTTGTGTAGCTAACATCAAGGCATGGACTCCACAAGACCTCTAAAGGTGCCCTGTGGTATCTGACACCTAGATATTAGCAGCAGATCCTTAAGTCGTGCAAGTTGCAAGGTGGGGCCTCCATGGATCAGACTTGTTTGTTCAGCACATCTCACGGATGCTGGATTGGATTGAGATCTGGGGAATTTGGAGGCCAAGTCAATGCCCTGAACTCTTTTTCATGTTTCTCAAACCATTCCTGAACATTTTTTTGCAGTGTGGCAGGAAACATCTGGCTGAAAGAAGCCGAGGCCATTGAGGAATGCTGTTGACATGAAGGGATGGGCTTGGTCTGCAGCAATGTTTAGGAAGGTGGTTCATCTCAGAGTAACATCCAAATGAATCTCAGGACTCAACCTTTCCCAGCGGAGAATTGCCCAGAGCATCACACCGCCTCCGCTGGTTTGCCTTCTTCCCATAGTGCATCCTGGTGTCACAGACGCACTCTGCCGTCCACATGATGTAACAGGAAACGTGACTCATCAGACCAGATCACTTTCCTCTATTGCTCGATGGTCCAGGTCTGATGCTCATAAATTGCTGCGGCCAGTGGATGGGGTCAGCTTGGGCACTCTGATCGATCTTTGGCTACGCAGCTGTGGGACGCTGTGCTCCTTTATCATAGCCAGCGTTAACTGTTGCAGCAATTTATGTTTTCACTCCCCATGTGCATCAGTGAACCTTGAGGTCCCCATGTCCCCATTGCTGGTTCATCAGTTTGCTTTCCTTGGACCCTTCTTCGTAGGTACTGACCACCGCTTACAGCGAAGAGCCCACAAGACCTGCCATTTTGGAGTTGCTCTAGACGTCACAATTTGGTCCTTGTCAAAGTCGCTCAGATCCTTACACTTGCTCATTCTTCCTGCTTCCAACACATCAAGTTTAGAAAATGATTGTTCACTTGCCTAATGTACAGTGACACCCTTGACAGGTGCTATTGTAATGATATAATGAATGTTATTCGTTTCACTTGTCTGCGGTTTTCACGTAAACAGCTTTAGTGACGTTAAAATGCATTATGCAGTCTATAATAAACGTAGAAATTCTGTTAAAATGATCTTGCACATCATTTGACTCTTTTTATAAAATGTTATTAATAAATATTTTTTTATATCCTATTTACCTTAAGTCTGTTGTACACTTGGATACAGGCGTTAAGCTCTTAAGTTCTTGTAAACATCTAGCTCTCTACTGTATATTAAATGTTGCTTTGGATCATCAGCTAAGTAACAGGATTATATATCACCATCTTGAAGACACAGACATTAAATCCTTTATGTCTTTCTGCCTGGTGAAAAAAAAAATCATTACTGATTACAACTATATTCCATTATTTTATATACGTACTTACATACATTTACTTAGTTTCTGGAACTCATCGGAAGCTACTTTTTATTTTTAGCAACAAATGAACTCTGTTGTAAAAGTAATGGAGGCTGGAATTATCCAGGACCTAAAAATAAAATAATTATAGTTAACTTGCTACTTACCAAACGAATTAGCACTTGATTACTGAATACAGTTACACAGTTGAAGAGTTGTCAGGCTTGACCGGATGTGGATTCTGTTAGGCACTGCGGCACACATGTGCACACGTACGGTGGCCAGTGAAAGATGGGGAGTAAAGCAGTTGGCTACAGTGACCGTTTCTTCAATCGGTCAAACAGCAGGAACATGCTGTGCTTGTGAATAAGACCTGCTGTGAATGGTAGCATTTTCCAGTGATCTGTCTGTCAAAATGCAGCTGTGCTTTTCCAGCTTCTGTCTGTGATTTTATTTTAATCTCATACGTGATGCACTTTCAGCTGCATTCCATATATATATAAAGTGCCATATAAATAACGATTATTATTATCGTCACTGATATTTTGAGGCCTAGATTCTTGGTTTCATTTTTTAAATACCAAATTGTAAACCTGTGTATCTGGACTGCACTGCACATGGACAGTAAACCAGTCTTTTAAAACATATAGTTCACATACATTTACACAGGCTCACACATGGCGAACATCTTTACAAACCTATTAAATGTTATATCAAAATACAAATTGCAGACCTATATTTTCTGCTATTTAAAATAAGCTGCAAATATATCAGGTGATTTATTTGAATTAGTGCAAAATTTGATTATTAGCAGTCCCTCTTCATTAAGCATATGGTACAAATGAGAAAAAAGGCGATTAGCCAAACGTGTTTTATGGTAATATAACTAACTTTTGTGTAATTACACATTATATTAAAATAGTCACTTTTATGTAACATTGTCTGCGTCTAAACACATTTATAAAATTGCTACGCAATAAGGACATACACATTCATAGCAAAACGCAACTTTAAATGTGCAAAATATTAAGGAAAGGTAAAACTCAATAGGCCAATTGCAAACGGCAACGTGATAGCAGTCCATTAGTCCATTATTAAACGTAATAGTAGTCCATTATTAAACGTGATAGTAGTCCATTATTAAACGTAATAGCAGTCCATTATTAAACGTGATAGTAGTCCATTATTAAAGTACCGCGTTTTTCCTGCCTCTCTGCTTGCGGCCCGATCCTGTCAGCCTGGTCAAATATAACGATCCAAACACAAAGTACAAAACAGTTAAAAACAATCATCTCCACCCTGCAAAAACACTACTATGCACTTCATCTTTCAGTCATAAAGTTATTCCCTTGTAACTCACGGGCCCATTAAAAATATACTATTTTATTAAAACGCGTCAACTGATTTTTAAACGTAAGTTATCTTGGAAAACGTGACTAAGGAAAACACACAAATAAACCAATCGTCTGGAATGGTTTTAGAAATCCGGCTTGGAAAAAAATATGAAGAAAATCGTATTAAAGATGCGTAATTATGCTGTTTTATATCTAATAATATCAGGCAAAAGATATCAGTATTTCACAACTTAAGTTCAGAGTAAATAAATTAGCTCAGAATGCCGGGTTCAGCTTTTTCACTCTGAATCCTCTCCCCATTTACTTCACTACAAACATTCGCGGTTTCGGTTATTCGCGAGTTGACTGGAATATTTCTGGAGATCGCAGAAAGATCGCAGAAACTCGCAGACGACGCTTAAGCCAAATATATATAGGCCTAAACAATACTAAAAATAAACAGGATCACATTAGATAACAATATACAGAAATTGTAATTACTGGTGCAAGTATTATTATATCTTTAATATGAAGTTATTTTTTATTTTAAAAAGAGGCTGTGGGACCTTCGTATCTTTGCCTGGAAACGCCGGACATCTCAGTCTCAGTGACCAGCCTCCCCTCACTCGTTAGCTGTCTCTGTGACCATGGAATGTCGGGGTTTCTCGCAGTAACGTTTAAACTTTTCACTGCTGTTCATGTTGCAGTTTTAATAATGGATCGAAGTATTCGCTAATTTTCACATTGGCCCCTTACTCTTGCGAATATGAAGGGGTGTCTGTACTTGCCTTTGTAGCCGCGGCTGCATAAATAACATTTATATCAGGGTAAATACTTATGTCTCATAAGATAGTTGTCCATTACCGTATTGTATCGGGTTTCCCCCCCATAAATCGCATTTAAGTGGTTTAACTGGAATTTAAAACATACCAAATATGCCTAAGTGTGCTTATACTATTAGAAAAATAATAGAGCTATTACAAGACAACGGCCGGTGACATCTACGTCCGGGTCCTAGTCATTTCCCCCCAGAAATAAGACCATTAAAATGGTCTTTTTCCGGATATAGATGCCCTCCGGGCGCAGGTACTCAGCACCTCGGGTTCCCAATGCGGCAGTAACACACGGTCTTAAAGAGGCGGCACTGGCAAAAGGCGCAGTATTCGCAGCACACAGAGTTGGGCGTCTTGCAGCTTCCCCACGAAGGGACGCAGTTGCCTGGAGGCGGCGGTCGCTTGTTTTTGGTGCTCAACTTGTTCTGTAGAAGATGCAAGTAAGGTATACTTTAGAAATTTAATCGTTTTGCAGTAATAATATTCATCATCATCTTAAATTACACGTAGAACGTAATCTGTACCGTAATTAATTTTCGAAGGCAGTTCAGTTGAATTACACAAAGCAAATTATCACGGGGAACATTCTCGCGGTTTACCTGCTGTGGATTTTTTCCTATATGTATAGTAATTCATTCTGTATATATAAATATTGAATATATACTTTAAAATTTAATATTTGTATCATGTATAATTGTCGATTGTAATAAAAATGTCTTTGAACGAATTTGCATTTTTTATGACTTAAAAAAACTGGTCAAAGTAAATCAACCGATAGTTATTTTATTTTAATCGAGACTGCTTTATTAAATACCGTAAATGTATTTTTACATCGTTTTGCACGTTTTTAAACTAAAATATAGTTTTTCCTTAATAAATTTCTTTACGAAGACAAGTTAATAATTAAATTTGTTACATTTCTTTCAGTGTATTCTAACCAGATCGATTAGCGAATAAACAGTAAATAAAAAGCAACAGTGATATAACTATAATTGTTGTTATTATTATGGTTTAAAATTGTTGAAACTATGAGACATGGTACTTGTAGTTTTAAAACTTTTGTAGCTTAGCAATGTTTGGACTACACGTAGGTGTCATTCTGTTGTCAACTGTGTATCTGGTTTTCGGATAATTTAAAATATAAAACATTTATTCAGAATAAAGTTTCAGTATCATACCTTTTTCTGTTTCTTATCAGGCTTCTTGTTCATTGTTTTTGGTATCTCTGAAAACAAAGAATGATGATAAGTAAAGACAAAAGAGACATGCATAAAACTATATTTTGCATCACTGATTGTCCATTTTACATATGAAAGTATCATTGATACTGTTAGGAAATGCATTTGTGACCTAGACTTACATTATACTAACATTTATAGATATCTACCTAGACATGTTGAAGGGCAGCACACTGAAGTGTAATTCTTCCAAGTCATTCTCTCTTATTCTCAGTCTCTAAGAAGGTAACTTGCAGGTAAAATTCATCAGCAGGTTTAAAAATGCCGGCAGATTTGTCTCGCGAATGCTGTTGCCTCATTCTCATCTGCCATGTTGTTGTGCTGATACTACACCAGAAGATCATCAAGTAAGACATTTCCGTAACGCTGTACATTAAGTACACCTTCATAATGCTTTTATATTGCATTCATAAAGCGTTCAGTACACGTTCATAATGTATTGATTAAGTATTCATAAAACATTCATAAACATCATGTATGTATACCTTAACATCCTAACATCCCTCATCAGGTGTAATATACATTAATAACAAACATATAATAATAACAAACATTATAATTGTATAATCATGTAATGTTTGTCATTAATGTATATTAAAGCTGTTAGATGTTAGGATATTAAGATGTACTTGCATGCTGCTTATGAATGTTCTATGAATGCATTATGAAGGTGCACTGAATGTTCTATGGATGCATTATGAAGGTGCACTGAATGTTCTATGAATGCATTATAAGGGTGCACTGAATACTCTATAAGGGGCGGCATGGTGGTGCAGTGGTTAGCACTGTTGCCTCACACCTCTGGGACCCGGGTTCGAGTCCCCGCCT
>JAODJX010000129.1:1361298-1371673 GCA_026776945.1 Isichthys henryi | reverse complement strand
GAATGTTCTATGGATGCATTATGAAGGTGCACTGAATGTTCTATGAATGCATTATGAAGGTGCACTGAATGTTCTATAAATGCATTACAAAGGTGCACTGAATGTTCTATAAATGCATTACAAAGGTGCACTGAATGTTCTATGAATGCATTACGAAGGTCCACTGAATGTTCTATGGATGCATTATGAAGGTGCACTGAATGTTCTATGAATACATTATGAAGGTGCCCTGAATGTTCTATAAATGCATTACAAAGGTGCACTGAATGTTCTATGAATGCATTACGAAGGTGCACTGAATGTTCTATGAATACATTATGAAGGTGCACTGAATGTTCTATGAATGCATTACGAAGGTGCACTGAATGTTCTATGAATGCATTACGAAGGTGCACTTCATGTGAAGCGTTACCGAAATTCCAAGCGTTGGTGAATTATCCCCCAGTCCTTTCAACCACCCATCTCCTCCTTTGTTTTAATATGTGCCAGAATTACATTTATGAACTTCTAGTGCTGCTCTATTTAAGTATAACAGTTAACAATAATCTTTGAGTCTTGTCAAGTAAAGATTATCACTTATAAATAATCCTGTTTATCATGTTTACTAGTAAATATTTAGTTTTCTTTTCTGGTTTGTTCCCCGTGAATAATATGGCTAGAGTTTCAATCTGCTTGCACATTATGGAAAGTGTGAAGCGTATAGCATTTGAAACAACATGGTGTGATAATGGTCTACAGTGTAAACTCTACATCAAACAACAGAGAGATGAGACGCCCAGTTTTGGGCAGCATGCAGCCGAATGTTCTGTGAGCGTTTTGCAATCTGACAGGCAAATAGGGAGGCGACATAAATATCTGAAAAGTCCGACTGACCTTCGATTAGGATGGGGGGAGTATCAGAATGCGTTTGCTCTTGTAGAGTGGCTGAGCAGGAGCCATTGCTGACAGGCTTTTCTTCGAGGATCATGTGTGCATAAACCATGAGGAAACTGACAGAGGCGAGAATCAGATACAACAGCAAACACTTGGCACTCATATCAGAATCCGCTCTTCGGGCTGCTGGAATCTGCAAACATGAATAACAGCAGTTGGCAAAATCCCACTTCAGCTCCGTTGAATATTTTTGTATTTTTAATAAGTTCATTTTCAAAGAGGCAGGAGACTCTTCACTACACTTGTGGCAAGGTCTGTTTTGGGTAATTCATTCTTTTGTATCCTACCAAACATTATATTAACAATATGAGTAAGTTATTTCTTATTAAAGGAAAGTATCAAATTCAGAGTAAGTAGCAGAATTGATATGATGTTTAAATTATTATGTTTTAATGAAAACATTCTAAACATTAAAAGAAAATAAATGAAGAAATGATTTAGTGAGCTTTTACACAATTTGAACTAATCTCAAAAAAAGAAGCACTACCATATAGGTCTTGTGGTATCAAGTGTCAGATGGATCTGAAACCTTTGAAAACTTTGTTCCTCACACAGAGATGGCAAAAATTCTAACGTTTAAGACCAGGTCTGACTGGAACCATGATATATGAGCTCCTAAAATACTCAGTAAGAAGGGTCTACAGAAGCTCAGGTAGATTGCAGTCATTGCAGTTGCCCTGCAGTTGCAGTTGCCCTGCAGTTGCAGTTGCCCATTGCAGATCTCTGCTATTTGAAGTTTAGATATTACAAAGCAAAAGGTTAAGTGTAAACCCTTATATGTACATTCAGATTTTATTTCGTGTCCAACCAAAAGCTGTAAAAATGTCTTACAAATGACATGAAGCCAACTACTAAAATCTTCAGTTTATAGGGAAAGCACAATGACATACTAAATCATTTCAGTTTCGAAGGCGGTTAAATCACTCTTGATTCCAGCACTGGAAAATGCAACAATATTGGCTGGCCAATTTATGTATTCAACCTGAGCCAGTTATAAAAAGCATCAATTACAGCTTTAATGTCATTATAATTACACAAGCTACTGAGAATTATTGGTCTGGTTGTATCAGAAAAATTCTCGATTTTGGACAATCAGTAATTTTTTCCCAGTATCAAGAAGATTATGCTTAATAAAGCCTGACATCATGACATTCCAGTTTTAAAGAGAAAAATGGAATTTTTTATGCACATTAAATTTTGAATTTATATTTGTTCCAATGCACAAACTTTTTCCCCCCAAAAAAGAGTCAATGTTGAGATCAGAATCTCTATTAAAATCCAGCTTTTGCTTTAGAAAAATATGATTTCTCAAAATTACTAGTGATGGAAAGTTGGCTTCGGCAAATGTCTGAGACAAACTGATTTTTTATGGATCCAATATTGCAGTGATACCCCTCTTCTAAAAGACCATTTATATTAAGGTCAGTTATCTCTTGTCCACAACAGAATCAAAATAAATACAGGATACACAATAAGGTCAATTGCATGTTTTAAGTTAGTCGTGCCTCATTTTTGTTGGGGAAAAAAACTAAACATTTTTAAATAGACAAGGTCAGATTCAGGCCATTATTTCTATATATTTATAAAAACCAAAAACACATTCATCATGTTTCATTTGTAGTTTAACTCTTTCAAACAATGTTTTTTGCAACTGCCTCTGTTCGTTTGTCGTCATGGTTGCTACGTAACGTCACTTTTTGCTCCCTAACAACTTGCTGTTGCTACTGCAACCTAAAACTAACAGGGTATAGTGAGGACAGTGAGATTTGACTGGAATACTTATACTGCAAATGCAGTTACACTACAGAAAGAAGCCTGTCTTATAAAATTTATCACTGGATCCGTAAGGCTAAAGATTCGGGAGTAAGAACATACACACTGTCTAATCTTTTAGAGGTTATTATTCAACGCGTATAATATTATATATTATATAATATACAAAGTAACATGCTATAAATAATGAATAGGTTAGGAATTATGCAGATTGAATTTTCATTTTATAGCAAAGAAGGAGATTAAATCCAGACAAATTACAGGAGCACTGGAAAGCCGAGGCCAACTCAAATATTTGTCGCAGTGATCATTGTGCCGTAATAATTCAGGAATACTCTCTGTTGTTACCGTCATTATTTGTGCATGTTATACCAGTCCATAATAGTTTTGAAAAGGTTTTCTACGATCAAAGGTTTGCAAGTTTCCAATGCTTTGTACTATTGAGTGGCTTTGTAAAATCACCAATGGTAACGTATTAAAGTACGGCACAGAAAATCCTGAAATATTCTCGAAATGCAACTTACTGAAACTTCATCAACAAAAATCGCGCACAGTAAAGATGCATATTATTCACCGTGGAACTATTCATCGCATGAAATGGAATGTCATATTGCAGCTGATTTATTTTAGGAAATTTTTAGAAAGATAAAAATATTTCTGATGGCTTTCTATTTGTTTGAAATGAAATTATATCCGAACAAGCAGGAAAGCCAAATTATTACATAAATATTCAAAAAAAACATATATGTGAATGTTAATATCATCTTAATGTCATAAGAATATTTTAATTACTCAAAAACACAATATCGGTCTGCCAGAAGTGTTTATTTACTTTCAGAAATTTAATTTCAGAAATTTAATTTCAGAAATTTAAGATATAACATGGTAAAACATGTCATTCTTTAACAATACTCTCTATTTGCACTCCATATACAATTGCAGGAAATTTCACAATATTTGTCACTCTTAATGGTAAATATAGGCCCAGGCATCCTAGTTCAGAGCTCCATAGTGCTGTTGTGAATTATACTGAATATTTCCAGTCAGTTTTCCGACTAATGCTTAGCCTGAGAGCCCAGCTTAGATTTTCGTCTTCGGTGTATCTCCTCTGTAAGCTAAACCAGAACCATGCACTGAGAGGCTTCTCGAAAAACCCAAGCTTACCATGAGGAATTGCAACAAAAAAAAAAATACAAATCGCCCCATGCGTTTAAGCTCAGTTGCAGACACAAAAAAATTATCCAGGAATCATTAATACCTTCAAACATACCTTCTCCGGGTCGTTGCTTCGGAAAAATCTGCAAGTACTTTTCCCCAAGCTTCCTCCTCTCTTCCCTTTTGGTTTTGAGTCTGTCCTTTCACATCCGTTAATGAAGGGAAATATCATGAAAGTCGTGCAGTGCTGGAATTTAGGAAAAAAGTGAAATGGCATATTGAGACAGGGGCGGATCCACGCTTTTTGTTTTTTAAAATAAGGAGGGAAAAATACAAGAGGGTACAGAAGGTCAAAGTTTTTAAAGGGGAGGGCAATTATCAGATTGGGAATTATTTTTACCTCCATCACAACAAAAAATAGATGCTGGCTCAGATTCCACCAATGAGTCGGCCCATCTAGACTTTGCCCAGCCTGTAATGCACCTTGTTCCTCGATTCCACAGCTGAGACTCAGGGTTCTTGCTCTTTTCTAATGCCTGCATGTCTTTACCAGCCCAAATAATTTAACCTCCCAGCTAACTGGCATCATCATATATCTGCTTCTTTGGCTTGTTGCACAGACGCTGGAGGTGTACAGTAGGCAGTGTGACTCAGTAGGCAGTGTGACTCTCTCTCTCTCTCTCTCTCTCTGTGTCTCATACACGCATGCAGACACACACACACACACACACACACACACACACACACACTTCTTGGGATATGGTTTCCATTACTACTGGGCAACATTTTAGAGCACATTCCTGATCTCTCTTTCACGTTATTGAGCAGGGAGCATGTACTGGTGCTTTAGGGGTGACCAGGTCTTTGTGCTGCTTGCAGACATCGGTCCATGTTTATAATCTAAAAAGATTCTACAAGTCGGCTTTTGCATTTTGACTTGACGAGTGTACGTCTTGCACAGAATACCAAAATAAGTATCGCCTTTGCCTCTGGAAATCTAGCCTAGGGTGTAATATTATGTATGTGGCATATATTACAGCTTTGACACAACTGCAGATCAGAAACATTCAAACAAGTGTTGGAACATAAAGTACATTGAGATTTTATATATTGTATATTTTTGTATTTATATAATATATATTTTTTTCTACCATTCAGCAACACAAACCTTCTTTTAAAGATGTATTTTTATGTTATTGAAGGTTAGTATTAAATCCATGATTTTTTTTTACTTAGGCTTACAAAAATTTCGAAATTATTAATTTATGCAGCTATTTATGTAGATATGCGGGGCATAGACAACAAATGAAATGAAAAAATGGGACTGAACACTCTCTTTTTTTTGTTGTTTTGTTTAATATATGTTCTCCACAATCACATGCAGTGCCACCGGACCACAGCATGAGGTCCTCATTTTTGGACTTAATGGACCGCATTCAAGGCTGCTTGACCGACACCTGACCGCGCCACCTGAAGCCTGTTCCGGAATATCTGTCAGAAATGTATTTGTTTCTCATTATGGCACATGCTAATATTACACAACAACTGTAATACAATTCCATCACCATAATGCACGTTTTACATATTTAATACCATTTTGTTTTAGCTGATGGTAGCATTCGTTTGATTTTTTGGTGATGCAATTAAATTAGTCTTTTGGCTGCAGTATAAGAATCTTTGTTATGGGGACGGCTATACATGATTTACTTTTGGGTGGGTTTTAGGTACTGTGATACTATGTGATACAAAGAATTCCGTTACTTTGTAGCATATTTACATATGAGACAATGACCTATGAATACATGTTATTTCAATTGTTTAATGATCAAAAGGAATATGACATATATTCTATATAATATTAAATGTATTATATATTACTTGAATGATGACAGCTGTATGTCCATTCAAATCTCGAACTTCAGTGGAATAACAGGTCCCCCATGATAGTGAATACTAAGCTAAAAGATAACAGGCAAGCAATTAGTCATGAAATATGTTATGAATACGTTGGCCTATGAGGGTGTATTAACTCAGCTTTAAGTGCCAGTCTGCCTGCCTTTCTGTAATAAGTTTGGCTTATTGGAGTTGAGCTGTAGGATATGCCTGCAGTTTAACCTCCATCTCCTATAAGCATTTACATTTTCATGTTTTCAACACAGATATATCTTTTTAACTTTTGCTAATTTTTCATTTTTATAGCTGGAATTTTTTGTTCTTAATTTTTATCTCAGAATTAATAACATATTTTTCTTCTCCTGTTTTAGACCTTGTATTTATACTTGTTTTGAGTGCTTTATGCCCTTGTTGAAGCTTCCCTTAGCTATACGTCATTTGTAGTGAATCACCGAACAGGCTAAATCAAATATTGTCGATCCCAAGAGACAGTAATTTTCCTCTATCAATAATTTAACATACATTTACAATAATAAAACCTCAACTTGCTATTTATCACGGATAAAAATTAACGAATTAGTCTTGAGGGCTAGATTAAACATGTGTTGTTATTTTCACATGTCAAATCCATTAGCAAAAGTCTATGAACAAATGATAAGCAAATCTCTGTTTGATTTGATTAAGAAGTGGGTTTAGTCTTCATTCTAAAGGACTGCTTAGTATGGAAAGACAAGCCCTCGTATAGTCAGGTAATTAACAGAATTGGTGAGTTGTTTTTTTGCTGTAGTGTCTGTGTGTGTGTGGGGGGGGAATGTCAGCTAACAGTGGTGTGATATACCGGGGCTGCTAGTGATTATATGGAGAAGTGTCAAGTACACCAAACAGCAATGCCCTTCCGGTCAGGAAACAGGCACCATTAATGGTGATCAAAAGCCATCAAACGTCAAAGCAGACATTTTAGGCTTAGGCAAGAAAGTGCATTATGCCAAGGGACCCAATGCCTCAGACCTCAGACATGCTTTACCTTACATGCCAGCGTCACCGTCAGGGAAACAGAAGAAGTTTGATGTGAAACTGAAAGGGTTTGGGGAAATGGGAACAGGAAAACATACTATCTGAAAGTGAAACTTCATGGAAAAAATGCTGTAGCCCTCAGTCTGACTTATACGTCATTTAAATCACCATCATCCTATACAAATGTTATTTATAAATCATAAAAAAATCATGTTTGCATTTTTCTATTGTGATGCTGCCACATTCCACAAGAACCTGATATTTAGCTAACAAAGAATGCTAGCATATTTTTCCTAGAGGGTGCCATTGAAAACACATTCAAACATGCGTGTAATGCCTTTGCCAAAAGTTAACACTAAATAATAACATAATAAAAGGTCTTCATTGGATACAAATAACCATAATTCTCACAGTTGTAAGGCACATTAGCATTAATACATAAACAGGTACTGAACTGTATGTTGTTTCGGAAACAAATATATTTTTGTTATCATTCACTACTGCCTATTAAATACATACATTACAGAAATGTAAATGCTTACTTACATATTTCTTTTAATGTCGCAAAATATTATCAGAGAATCCATATTGCATTGTCTGCTGAAACTAAGAGGCTTCACACGGTAATTTAAGTTAAACAAGATACTGTAAAATACAACAAACTATGTATTTTGTATAATTACCAAATTGCCTGTTCAAGCAAAAGGCTTGTCCGTATATTAATATGTGGGATGACATTCAGGGTTAGAAAAGACTTACAAATATTAACAAACATATTGAGAATTTATTATAGAGTTTAACTAGCTTATTGTCCTCTACATTTACTGCATAATTATCAATATATACTTACATAGCTGATATTAAGATTAGAAAATTATGCCTCATTTAATGAAGGTATGCAATATATATGTCCCATATTTAAATTATCTTTATTGTAAATTTCTACATATGTTTAGGTATAAAAAGCTACTAAACAAAGTTAATAAAAAAATAAAACAAAAACATGTAAAGCCCCAACCACTTTCAATAGGTAAAAAACAACTTTTTTCCTCAACATATAAATGAAAAAAATACAAACATACATTTAAAAACAACCTAAGATTTGATTGAAACTGAAAAGCTGTATCGCAAAGTACACTAATTTATCCAGGGAGTTTTACTCAAAGTAAAAATACATATTCAAAATATTTTATCAAAACTGAGTTGAATTCTGACAAATTATCTTAGTTCAGCTGTGCTTGGTTTGGAAAAAACAGTGTGAAAATGACAGTAACTAGAAAATTCACGCTAAAACCAAGGCAAAGGGACATTTCATTACTTTGATAGTAACTTTCTAACTACATTACTTATGGTAATGTTGGAATAGAAGATAAATGGAAAATTTATTTATATTTATAAATAATGTAATCATTAGAAACTTACAGTTCGTTGGGTATACAAATTGTATCAGTTCCAAAATAACAAAAAGAATCATATTTTGAAATGTGTGTATTTATACATTTAAAGCATTTTGCTCCCTACATTCCATTTTTGAATTTTAACGATTGAAATCACATGATTTGCAAAATCAGTGTTTCTCCAAAACACAAGATTTGTAATTCTTTTTTTCTTGGTTTCCCTCACAAAATAAATTGTTCTGAAATTTGTGGAGCATCCTGTAGACAAACATTTTCTGTTTCAAGTAACATAGAAAAAGTTCCTTTTCTGCTATTGGTCAACTTAAGATTTCTTAAAAGGAACAGAAGACCAAGAGACTAAACTTCTTTCACCTTACTGAAAGTGACCTTTTTTAACATGTGGTAAAGATTTGCTATGAGATCTGCAATTAGAAAAGGGGGAAGAAGAGAAGAGAAGAGAAAATAATTGCTAGTTTAATTAACGGCTGCCTTATCCGTAAAACCATTAGAGACAAAAGGATTACCTCTCTCCCATTATAAATAGCTGTGATGAGTACAAGTGACATTTACGGTCAAATTTTTTATTTTTTTTTTTAAATCAAAGTCGTCTTCCAGGCCTTGGCACGTAACGTGAACATAGGCACACAAAAAAAAGGAATTTAGCTACCTTACTCCAAAGTAATGTATACACGGGAGAAATATTTTCCCTGTCAGCCAGGTGTACGTTATTACCACAAAATACATCTAAATCTTTCTGAAAGATTATCCCAAAAATATGTTGCAAAGAATAAAAAGAGGGAAGTAAAACTCATCAACTCTGTAATTAAAAAAAAAAATTAAAATAAAGATATTCACTGTATTTTTTCTACATGAAAATGAATTGATTTCATTCTTTAGGCTGAGCTCTGCAGCACATTCCCATGAATTAATGCTTTTGGTGAAACATATTTATTCTGCATTTAGCAACGTGATGATGTGATGTGCAGCTTTCAGATGGCTCAGATAGTTTTATGTAGTATTTTACAGTTTTTCTCGGTTGCTTTGGCACATTTCATGAAACATACCTAACATTTTCAAGACTATAAGAGCATTTCTTCAAAACAGTTACTGCATATAGCACAACACTGCCGTTTAGCCTGAAACTTACCCAAAATAATTATGGTTTTTCTCTATTGTTTTGGTACATTTCTCAAATGACAATTAACATTTGCAAAACAAGAAGTGTGACCCCCACACTGTAATGTCACTTCTGCACAGCAGAATATAATTTCTCATTGCTTCACACAAATTTTCAAATATTTTAGTACATGCAAATGAATTTGTACAATTGTTATCATTTGACACAATTTTCAGTTGCTTTCAGTTGGTCAAAATATATAATTTTTCCCATTATAATAACTTTACACATAAAATTATATGTGTATGCAATCATCGTGTTAGCAACCACATGCAATATAGTTAATCAAACTTTCAAAATGATTTTAAAATAAATTTCATAAATTGCAGTGATACGCCGTTGTTGTGCTTTTTGTTGCTGCAGTACATGATTTTCTTCTCATTTTGTCGTTCTTGTATCGCCGTTTTGCTGTTTTGTGATATACAGTGCCGTGTGACTTTTTTTGCTATTCTACTCTGTCCTGAGATCTGAAGAAGTTACATGTACGTGCGAGTGCTTTCTCTTGCCAGTGAACTTTACCTACTATAATGTAGAGCCTTGCCGTGTTGAAACTGGAGTCTTTGACATGAATAGGTATCAGTTTGCTTAAGAAAAATGATCAGTCAGCAACAATGAGAGAGTTGGAACCGACTGGAGGTCATTGTGGAGCTCAGGACCGTATTTACACTGACACACTGACAATATATCTATGCATTTTGACTCATGCATACAGCAAAGCACTAAGGTTGAGCTGCAAAAGTCTCTAAATTACCCAAAACAATTTACCCATGTCATGCAACAGTAGACTTCGATGCCCCAGTAAAGTGCTGGGCCCTCCAACATCCCCAATCCCTATTAATATTACAATAATAAAAGGTAATTAACGATGTAAATCAAAACATATTACATCAATAGATGAGGGCATGTTAAGGGCTTATAAAATGAACCTCCTCAAATTAATTATTTCATATATCTCTGACCCCTCCTGGAGCCGAGACCTTATCGTGGTGGAGGGGTTTGCGTGTTCCAATGATCCCAGGAGCTACGTTGCCTG
>JAODJX010000129.1:1349168-1360326 GCA_026776945.1 Isichthys henryi | reverse complement strand
ATTTAGTAACTCCAATTAGCCTCAGCATGTTTTTGGACTGTGGGGGGAAACCGGAGTACGCAGAGGAAACCCCACGATGACATGGGGAGAACATGCCAACCCCACACTGACATTTTTAGCCATTTCTTTCTCTGTTTTAAAACAAATTTTGAATTTTGCAGACGCAACTATGTTATGGTCTATGTGATATATTATGGGGAGGAACTGTAATCATGGATTATTTAACATATTGCAGAAATTCTTGCTTTGAGTTTAGGTGGAAACAATTATGGTTTCAGAAGATATTCCTCATTAAACTCACCACAGACACTGATACACAGTTAGAACCATTGTCACTCAAGATATATCATATTATTCCACTTTTGTTCAAAATGATTAATCTGAACCCAGTGCGGTGTTTCAGTGTACAGGACTGTCGCCACACATTTCTAAGTCTGGGGATTTCAGTGCTGCCTTCATTGTATTTGCCTTGAGTTTGAATGTTCTCACTGTGGTGTCCAAATACAATAATTTGGGCTAATTTGTACCTCTAAATTGCCAGTAGTATGTGTGTGTGCATGAGCGGGTATACCTATCCTTATGGGGACACAATATCCCCATAACGTGATAAATATCCATTTTTTTCCCTTATGGGGACTGGTTTCCTGGTCCCCATAAGGGAAAACTCTATCTTATAAAAATCAGTGACTGCTATGAAAAAACTAAAAATGCAAAAACTCTTGCATTTTGCTTGGTTACTTATGGTTATGGTTAGGGCTGGGTGGGGGTTAAGGTTGTCATAGTTAGCGTTAGCATTTTTCCCATACAAGTGAATGAGCGGGCCCCATAAGGATAGGTATACCCTACATGTGCGTGAGTGTGTGTGTGAGTGTGTGTATGAGTGTGTGTGTGTCTGTGTGTGAGTGTGTGTGAACCCTTCATTGCCCTGGCATCTCATGAAGAGCTTACTTCTGCCTTGTCTCCTATGCTGCCTGGGACAGAGTCCAGGTTCACCAGCAAGTTTCTCCAAGATAATTGGTTGGAATGTAGATTATTTGGAAAATCTTCACACATTGCCCTGAAGACAGAACCTATAGGACTGCAAAGATGACCAGACTACGGCAGCTGAATATAAAGGGCTGGAAAGAGTTTGAAGGAGGCTGTGCATCTCAGAATTTTGAATCTGGCTGCAATTTCCAGCAGATTAATGGCAGTCAAAGGGGTTGAGGGGCAGGAATTTTACGGTGAAATAATAAAGAAATGTTCAGACAGAACAGGCTTAGAGTTCAGACAGAGGAGCTTGATGAATATCCCCTCTGTATACACCATATGGGCCCATGCCATGGGAATCATTAAAAAAAAAAAAGGTAAAACATCTTACTACAAAATGTAGCAGTTTCCCACTTATGCGGTCTTGGACCTGAAAGCCGTAAATATTGAAGAACAAAAAGCACAAAATATTTTTGTTCATTGACCTTAACATAATATATTCAACTGACCTTGTAACATACGCTGAAATAATCCTCATGTTCTTGGTAAAATAGAATATAACTCAGATGGTTTCATATCACCTATGTGGCTGGATTAAACCAATAGATAATGTATTTAGCTATATCCTTATGTAGACACATCACTGGAGCCTCTAATGGTGATATGTTTATGAGAGGATATGACCGTGTTTATAAACATAGCACCCACTGCAGTATTTACGACGAGTATTAAATATTTCGTAAATGTGCTACAAATATCCTTAAAAAAACTACATAGACCATCGGGAACAGTCACTTTCTCGCGCCTGCGCAATATAGGCTTTCCTTGTAGCTGATGCAAGAGACTCGAACGGCAAGCGAGGAAAGAGGGGCATCAAGGCGGCTGAAAGTTAACGCGCAAGAAACGTCCGCTGCAACCAGGCAACAATGTCGGGAGACGAGGTGATGCTTATTTAATTTATTACGTTAGAGGGAGAGAGAAAGAAGGGAAAGAAAGGGGAAATCCGCGATTCAGAAGTTTAGCCGTATGTTAACGGACTCTACGTCCACCCTCACGTTAGTCGCAGGTTGTGCTCCCAGTGCCGTTTTACCTGAACGCTCACTCACTAGGCTGACTTTATTTAGTTTAAAATATATATATTATATCCACAATCCCTATGTATCACACCGTATGGTTGTTATTAACATAAGCAATAACCGGTTTTGTCTTACGTTTACTGTTAGCACCCATTAGCTGCGTAACTAAAGGCAACCGCTGGTCCTACGATAAAATGTGTCGTTTCCTGCTAGTACAGCCGTCATTGTGCTTGCTTTGCTATTAACTTAAATGTATCGACAAACTATACAATTTAAGTGGAAATATACGTGATTTCTGTAAGTTAAATGCTTTTGTATTTTTTTTTATTTGTAACAATGTGGAAAGCTGGGCGCAGTGGAAATAGAGGACATTTGTTTCTTATGTGAATTTGCTTCTGCTCCTAACCGTGCATGCTTTTCAAAATACAGTTAGTAAGTACGTTGACGGTGTATGCAGCTAGGAAGCGGTGTCTTAAATGTGGCTAAATGTGAAGCAGTTTAAGATGAATCTGAAACCGTTTTCCCACAACAATCTTCCTTGGACATGGACCTCACAACAGTAAACTAAGAATTGCCTCGTGGGTTTTCTTTCTAGTGACTTAAGAGAGCTGTCAAACATGACGCACACTGTCATTGTAGTTTTTGAGCCACCCACTGAGAGCATATAAAGCTTTTCGGTCTTGGAAGAACAACAGGGGAGAAATGCTTGTGTCAGAGGATGTCTTGAGCAGCACTGTTTGTCATGCCGAGTGTGTGGGGACATTGTGCCCCGTGGGAGTCCACTATGTCCTGCTGTTGGAGTGGTACGTGTTAAGGTGACACATGGACACAACCATGTGAATCTCAGACCAGATCACGCTGCCCAGCATCTCTGAGGATCTTAATGTCCATCTGTAGCTCATCAAGGCCTTGGTCACCAATTCAGGCTCATTTTAATTTTTGATATAAATATTCTATGTGTGTGTTTATTAATATTGTCAATACTGCCATGATTCATATGCTTGAGGGCAAGTTTGAATGGTATTGCCATATTATTATGACGATTGCATCAGCAGTGTAACTAATCTGTCATTATGCTTGATACAAAATTGATTAATTTTCCATCTGTTTATCCTTTTATCTTTGTTATTTCTTTTTACAGAACAGAAGAGCAGACACAGTTTTCTGCAGTGTTGTTTACATGGATGGTTGCCAGTGTAATTTTCTTTTTGTTTTTCTGAATGTTACCAGCTATAGGGAAATTAGACTATATGCTATTTTCTGGCACATACAGTGCAGTCAGTCACCTGATTCTTTTCACGATATCGGCTGTGGTTTTTATTGGAATAAACTAAATGCTTGGGGGACTGAGCTGCTCCCCTGATTCCCCCCACACAGCCCTGTAGTCATGAGAGGGGCTTTGTTGCCCTACACACAAATTGGCTTCCTATTTTTTGCGTGACTTGGCAGGCTGAGCCTCTGTGCCTGTGACTGAAAGGTTGCCGGTATAATCCTTGGCAGAATAGTCGCATAACCATATGCAAGCATCTTAACCTGCCTTAACCTTGTCTAACATCAGTGCATTGGCTGTCATCGGTCATCTTGGTGTTAAGTGCATTTTGGATCTCATTTAATAATAGCAAATGATAAACTTTCATGAAATAATGTAACAATTTTAGGTAGTTAGACTGAGGGGTGAAATTGCATTTTTATTAAATTAAATTCTTTTGTCGTTAATATGACCTTTTTAAAGCGTTTTTCTTACGCCATCTCAGACTTATTTTGATAGTGTTTGCGCTCTCTGAGTTAGTTTTCCGTTTTCCCTTTTTGCAGATGATTTTTGACCCCACCATGACGAGGAAGAAGAAGAAGAAAAAGAAGCCCTTCATGTTGGAGGAGGAGGGGACAGAAGCTCCCAGTGAGGACACCCAGCCCTTAGAGCCCAAGGAGGTAGACGCAGAGGGTGGGGAGGAGCGGGAAATGGAGCACGAGGAGGATGAGGCCAAGAAGAAAGGTAGGAGCAACGGAAACCAGGCAAGGGCTGGTTATTTGGGTTTGGGTTTAATGATGTTGCGTCACAACGCTGTACATGTATGACAGGTGGACCACTACTGTGGAATTTGTGGCTATATATGTGTGTCAAATGGTGATACTTATAGTCTAATAGTTTTTTTTTCTCCTTCAATTATAATTCTCCCTGAAGAGCCCTCAGACAATCTTGATGATTTGAACTTCTTTAATCTGAAAAAGAAGAAAAAGAAGATAAAGAAGTTTAATGATCTAGAAGACGGAGTGAAGGTCAGTGCAGGTTAATCAAGCTGTAATCACTGTATCTCTTTCCATTCTGAATGCAGTGTCACTGCACACCGAATCCTACGTTATGTAAGGACCCTTTTAAGCTGGGCATTTAATTTAGATCCATAACATGTTCTTGTCTTACTGAATGTCTACGTCCATGAGCCGATTACGTGGACAGCTTGCTGCCGTGGACTGGCTGAATGTGAAGGGCATGTCTTTACAGGAGATGAAGATCGAGGCGGAGCAGCCAGAGTCAGTGGACGATGACGAAATTGTGTCCGGACTGCTGCTCACCAGGAAGAAGAAGACGACCAAGGTGGATTTCAAGGAGGAGGGCGAGGCTCAGGACAACGATGAAGGTAGGGATGGAAGAATAGCTAACCCTTACTTTTACGTAATCGACTTCGTAATGCTCTCTTCCTGTGAAATACTATTTTACTAGGGCAGTTCCAATACTTTACGTGTACCCCCTTCTGGGACTTAAACCCACAACGACTGAGGTACGCGCACATAGTCCTAACTTAAAATTTTGCCAGTCATTGTTCAAATAATATTCAGTCAACCCTGCCCCGGCCCCCATCACAGACACAAAGAAAGTTGTAGTTAGTAAGAATCAAAATATTTTAGGGCTGCCACAATTAGTCGACATAGTCGATGCAAAAAATGCGTTGCCATCAATATTTTAAATTGATGCATCATTTTTTTAAACATTATTATTTTAATGGAATTTCCTTGCTGATTTCTAAAATGCTTCAGTTCGGTATAACAAATGTTTTCCCTTAATATCACTGGAATTATGTAAAACATTAAAAAGTATTTTGAATTAATTCATTTGAAACTGAAATTGAACTGAGAGAGCTCAAGTGTAATAGCATACAATGATATTAAATATCTTGTGCCTAAGGCAGTTAGAGCAAATGGCAATTATTTTTAAAAATACAATTGTAACAGTACTTCTCTGGCTTGTGGGCTATTCCATTAATTTATTTACATAAAAAATGAGACGAAACTCATTGCTGCAAAACGATAACTTAAAACAATAAAAGTAGCCTTGGAACTCGGGTTGAATGATATTGGAAAGATTTAAATTGTGATATCTGAAATCTTTGCGATAAATATTATGACATTTAGAAAACAGAAAAGGAATTGAAAATGTACCCCAAATAAACCAATACATTCTCTCTGTACTGGGAAAGGGAATTCAGTAGTTCTGGTTGCCAGAAGTCTCTACTGGCACATTGACAATTCGCTCTTATTTAAAGTTTTATTAAGAGCGAATTTCACAGCGTGTAAATTTCAAGGGCATTTTTAATGGCAGCCCTGACAAGCTTAACGTTCAGACACAAAGCAGAGCCGACACTTGATTTGGCTCAGTATCGTCTCTCTGAATTGGTTTAAAGAGCACAGACAAACACTAAGGATGTAGATTCAGAATGAGTAAACTGCAGACTTATTAGTGATAGCTAAGTTCTTTGATTTTCACAATCTCCCCCCAGTTTTCTACATGTTCTGGAATGCTTGACAATGCCGACCCATCCGTATTTCTAACCACTACACCCACCTCAGAATATTTCATTTTGGCATGTCTGTACACAGCAGTAGACTGTTTATGGTTATTATTGATGAAAGGGGAAGTGTTGAATGAAAGTTTACTGTGTACTGCCTTTCACCAACCATTTTAACACAGTAGGAACTCATTAACTGACCAGCCGAAACAAAACAGTGATTGATGGCAAGTGATAATCCATCCCAGTGTGGGTCCAGAGTCTCATTTTCCCCCAAATTTTCCAGGCATTAAAAGCTATAGCATTGTGAATCAGAAGGAATTAATCTGTTTTGGGTGGGGCGGAAATTAACTTGATATGAGTGCTCAGAATGTATTTTCTTGGATTGTAAGCTATGAAGTAAAACAAATCAAAATCTTCCCAATTGCAGCCCAGGAGGACGATGACAGCAGAATCAATGACGGCATCACATTTGTTGCACAGACGGGGCCGGCATGGGCTGGGACAGAGCGAGATTACACATATGACGAGGTACCAATTCCGAACATCTTCTCGGGCATAATGATCTGAGTGGCATTTCTTTGGGGTGAGAGGAACCATCAGAATCGGTGGCTCTTACAGCACGTCCACTCAGTGTCCACTTTTGTGGAGTGACAGAAGTAGCTCTGAGTTGATCATGTGACGTCTGGTACGCAGTTGCTGACCCGAGTCTTCAACATCATGCGCGAAAAGAACCCTGACATGGTGGCCGGGGAGAAGAGAAAGTTTGTCATGAAACCCCCGCAGGTGGTCAGGGTGGGCACCAAGAAAACGTCTTTCGTCAACTTCACTGACATCTGCAAACTGTGAGTGTCGCTGCTTTTTCCTGAGTGGGTTGCCGCTTTGGTCCCGCCCGTCTTCTCCTAATTTGTTTCATTTGTTTTGTTAGCTTGCACCGTCAGCCAAAACATCTCTTGGCCTTCTTATTGGCCGAACTTGGAACGAGGTAAGATCTTAAACATTCCACAGCCTGTTTGTTACCGGTTTGATTTACTACTTCTCTTACCTCCTCCTTATTGGCCACGGCTTCCAAATTTGACACGTATGGGGAAAATTTTCAACAGCTGAGTGAAAACACAGATGTGTTGGACATGCCGAGTTTTGTCTCATTAATTGTTGCTGTTTTTTTTCTTTGCACAGCGGCTCAATAGATGGAAACAACCAGCTAGTTATAAAAGGAAGGTTTCAGCAGAAACAGATAGAAAATGTCTTGCGAAGATATATTAGTAAGTATGATGTTATGTCTGTGTTTTGTCATGTCTGCCCTGGCCTGACCCTTGTTAGCAACAAATCATAATATACTTTTATATTTATCATTTGCCGCTATAGATCTGGAAGAAGGGGAATATATACAAATTTCATACTGTTTATAAATTTTAATTGAATTCAGATGTAATTTATATAATTAAAATGCAGGCTTGAACCCTGTCATTATAACACATTTTGTATCATGTCACATCTGTCTTGAGTAAGTCTGTGGTCTTCTGGGATATCAGGGATATAAAGTGTCTTATCTCTGTGTGTGTGTGTGTCGCAGAGGAATATGTGACCTGTCACACCTGCCGCTCCCCCGACACCATCCTTCAGAAGGACACACGGCTCTACTTCCTGCAGTGCGAGACCTGCCATTCTCGCTGTTCCGTGGCGAGCATCAAGACCGGCTTCCAGGCTGTAACGGGCAAGAGGGCACAGCTCCGTGCCAAGGCCAACTGAGCCCACCGCTCAGTGCCGCTGCTAAGGACTGCCGGAGGTGCTGACTGGACAGTTTTGTTAAGTGAGGGTGCTTTTTGTAATTGCTACATTTCCTAACGTGAGTACAGGTTAGTCACATTGAGAGAAAAAAAATATCACAATTCCAGGCCCACTGGGATTGTTTTAGATTTTTACAATTTGGATGTTCCGTTTCACTCTTGAGTTTGCTTTTTTTTTTTTTTTTTTTTGCCTCTTAAACACTCAATTCTCAATGTCCATTTCAGAAAAGTGAATTAAAGTAACTTTGAAGTTTCCTTTTATTCTGAAGGAGCCTGTTTTAGTGCAGTGTTAGTATCTGAGAGCAGTATTTAATACTTAGTTTTCAACTTGGTTGATAACTCCGTAAATGAGAGCGACATCGACTGCTCGTATCTGTGATAAAGACCGTATAGCTAATATCAGTCTTCAATTTATAGATAATGATCCCATTGAATTAAAGTCCATCAAACAGGCCTCTGAAGTAGAGATGGTGTGGACTGGTTTTTTTTTCTGGTTGAAATCATTACTCTGAAACTTGAACATATTTGTTTTGTAATTGCATACTACATGTGCTCTGCCAGTCATGAACAATCGTAGCTCATAAAGTGTCAAGGCATCATCAACGGAATCGTTTTTAGTAATTTAAAGTTGGCTGAACCAGGCTAACGTGCTGATCTAGCATCGGATTCCCCCCACTTCATAAAGCATGCCTGGCTGAACACCTCGATTTCCAACACATGTCTCTGAAGCCGAGCTGATCAGGGAATTCAAGTCGATTGATCACCACATGTAAAATACACTGGGTTTTGTCACTGTGAGGAATGTGTGGTACACAATAAACAAGGCTTGAATTCATTTTAAATGTGCACGTTTAAATTTGATCCGTGTTATTACTTTCTGTCGTTGAGTATTCTGCAGTTATTTCTACCCTTGTAAGTCCTTTGGAATGACGGTACATGAAGGGTGAATCCTCATTTCGTTACACTTTTTTAATGCCTCTTTATACCACTTAGCATTGTAGTAGTGATTGTTATGGTCTGTATCTGATTTCGGTGACTGTAAGCAGCGCTTGCTGTGATGGCCTGAGAAATACGGTGCCTGTGTTTACAGTTTCTGTCCACAAAACGTGTTTAACACCTGATATGTATTCTTGGAAATTACAGTTAGCATTTAACCCATATTTACCCATATTTATTTTAGGATTCATTGACCAAAACAGGTATCCAATCCAGTGTTAGTCATCCGTCTAAAATATACAGACGCTCCTCTACTCCTCCTGTAACTTTCAACTTTACGAACTTTCATGCATATGAACGAAGAGGACTGTAAGTCCAACTTGTGTTCGTTGGGCTCCCATTTCTTGTCCACAACATAATGTTGCGCCAGTTCCGCCTAGCTTACGACTTCTGGCCACTACTCCCGCCGCGCAGGACTTACGAACATTTCAAGTTACGAACGGCCGTTCGGAACATAACTCGTTCGTAAGTAGAGGAGCGTCTGTAGTCTTACTAAAGACATCAAATATAAGTCTGCAGAATCATGTACATAACTTAGTTTAAGCAAATCATGTATTATGTGATGAAATGGTAGTATTTTATTGAGATTGTGAGGAAATTCTCTTAGTCCTGCCCCATCTTACTCTCCACGATACACAGATGCATATGTAGGTGAGCGCAAGCTTGGCGGTGAAGGACAGCCATCTGTAGTGGCACTGTGGTTTGGGGGGTTAAGGGCCTTGCTCAAGGGCCCACAGTGACTGTTCTGCCAAGGCTGAGCTAGAACCAGTGATATTCCGATCACAAGCACAGGCTTAGCCAACTGAGCCACAAACTGCCCCCATATATAATTGTATTCTATGATGAGTTCTATTTATGTTTTACACTGGTGTAGCTTAATCTGTGCGGCTACACTGGCTAATAAAAATGACAGGGCCAATAGTAAGTCCTAAATGTAATGTTGACTAACAGACTGTTGTTGACAATTATCATTTGGGAGCCAGTATGTGGCTTCCTGGGTAAGGACTCTGTACCCATAGTCTGAAGGTCGTCGGTTCAGGTCCCTTGGCCAGTCCCTGTCACTTTTGGGCCCTTGAGAAAGAGCCTTAACCCCAGCTGCTTCAGGCACTGTCCAATCCTCCTTTCTAAAGAAATGTAGGCCTCTGGATAAAGATATCTGCTAAATGAGGAAAATGTAAAGATTCAGTAATTTGGTAAATTTGTCAGCCATTCCATTCCTATAACAGAGATATATGTTAGCAGGAATAGTAAAAGTTAATGGATTTTTCACTGCAGTTTCTTTTTATTACTCACCTTGACAACCAGAAGCTGCTGAACGGGAGGGTCATGAAAACCATACAACTAAGACATGCGTCACTCATCAAGGTGCTGTTTGCTTTGTTGACATTATGAAATTTTAAGATGTTGGCAAAAGTTTCTTGCTGCTGCGTATGGGAGACTCATTTTACCTGCCCTGATACAGGACTCCCATGTGCATAGGTGTGTGTGGGGGTGTTGAAGAGTTTGGCAGGCTGATTAGAACCTGGTGTGGCATAGAGGATTTCCACTTTAAGTTGCTGTAGACGTCCGAGGCGGGCGGCATGGTGGTGTAGTGGTTAGCACTGTTGCCTCACATCTCTGGGACCCGGGTTCGAATCTCCGCCTGGGTCACGTGTGTGTGGAGTTTGCATCTTCTTCCCATGTCGTTGTGGGGTTTCCTCCGGGTGCTCCAGTTTCTCCCCACAGTCCCATGCTGAGGCTAATTGGAGTTGCTAAATTGGCCGTAGGTGTGGCAAGGCCTCGCTCATGATAAACCAGGAGCACCTCCGAAAGCCTCAGAAAACAGGGCCAGAGTCCCATTGTGCTCAGGCATGAGCTTCTGTGTAACATCACTCTTTGTGCAATGGCTGATGTGACAACTGCATGAGTAATGGCCCGCCCTCACTCCCTCCCTCTGGAAACCAACCTTTTTACCCCTTCCTTTAAATTTGGATCTCACGACTTTGAATGTCCCTGTTCAACTGAAAAAGGGCACTAAGTTCTGAAAACCTAAACTGGTTTGCAGTGTTAATCTGCTCTTGATCATTTTTTTTGTGTATTTACTGGAACATTTGCGACATGTTTTAATTATGTCATGTGTGATGCATTAAAAAGAGGATTCCATAACAGCACTATTTAGATACTTTTTGGAGATGATTGCCAGTGTGTGTTGCCAGAAGGGTTACCATGCGTGCTGTTCTCTCCAAGCTGGCTTCAAGAAACCCACAGCTTGTAATGGAATAGTTCATTTTCTGCACCTCCTGAAGCTTGTTGCATTTGTCACGGCTGTTAAAATTAAGACACAAAGTCATGTGCTTTTATGATCAATGCGGGTGACATTTACTTCTAAACCAGTCTCCCCGAACAGTGCATGAATACTGCATCGATGCATAAGCAAAAGTACCAAAGCGTTTGCAATTTTTTTTTTTTTTTATCGTAAACGTAATTGCATTCTGTGGTGCGAATACCAAGCAGGAGTGCGGGATCCAGAAATGCGTGCAACCAGAGGTTTATTAAAGAGAACAGT
>JAODJX010000129.1:1299034-1327320 GCA_026776945.1 Isichthys henryi | reverse complement strand
AACGGACAGGATTACACCACCCAGCCCGTTATAAATGAATGTAAATGCCTTAGATCTGAATTACACCCCCCCCCCCCCCCCCCCACACACACACACACACACACACACAAATACACACGCTTCATTGACATCGCCCCCTGTGTTGTTTTCTCAAATTGGTGAGAGATGGCAAAGAATTACAGAAAGCCATTTTGTGTGTAGATATGGATAAAGTACTTATGTTCCCGGCTGGGGCAGCTGTGTTGTGTCGCTGGATACTGTTATATCCATATTTAAGCACAGAAAATATTGGGTCTAGCTAACTGCGTGGGATGTGGAAGATGATGCATTGCAAGGATGCCACTGGGAAGCCATTGATTGCCCAGACTTTATTTTCTGATGCTTGCAAAATGCAGGAGAGCGAATTGTTCTCTCAGTATTTCTTAGTAATTTCCTCCATTCTGATTTTTTCCCCATTTTTTCCCTCCCATTCCACGTCTACCGACTTGTTTCTCTGTATCTGTGTCACTCGTCAGATGGATGAGTTGCTGTCGTGTATGGGGTTGTATGAAGTGCCTTCTTTCTCAACATAGGACTGGAAAGGGATAGTTTAGGGCTGCTATAAGCAGATAGAAAGAGTCAGACATGAGGTGTAGAAGCGCAGATATATCAATAACAGCAAGCAGAGATATGGACAGTTATAAGAGCCACAGCCAGCTATAACATACAGGAACACGTTTAGTTCTAAGAACTCAAGATTTTAATGTATTTTGCAAGAATTTTTAAATATCAGATGTATGGGATGCAGATTTGTAACCTTGTGACAGATGTGTGCTTTAATCTATGACTTCCACCGGAGTCCAGCCTTACAAATGTTCAAAGGATGTTTACATGGCCCCTGAGGTAGCCGTAAGCTGACTGACCATGTGCTAATGAGGTCGTTTTTATTCATCCCCAATGGGGAGGTTGAACAACCAATGGCAACATGCCATACTGCCTTGTCAGATGTGAGTATGGTGCTTATTACTCTTCTCTGTGGTGTTATTTGCACTGTCATTAGCGCGACGTGATGACATCAGCAGGACGCAATGACAGCAGGAATGCTTTGAAGGTCACTGTCCATCATCGAGAGCTTTGGAATTAAGCCACAGATTTTTCTCCTCTCTGTTGTTGGGAATTATGGCCTTGATAGCCCTCGCTCTTTGCTGACTCAGAGCTGCACCAGGAGTCCTCTGGGTTTGCTACACCGCAGCACCTCACGCATCTGGTTCCACATGTGGACTCGGCTCGCTTCTCAGTACACGGCATCCCTCAGGTCAAACGAAATGATACAAGCGAATTGTGCCAAAAATACATGTTTAAGAACACTTCAATTTACAGAATACAGGTATGCATGTCAATTCTGTCTATTCTGTTACTGTTCTGTTTACTTGTCACATTCGAAATAGGCATTAAGACCTCTTTTATATATTTATGAAAAAATACATTTTGATTTTTCACGTTCTTGGGTAAAATGAGCTATTTTTGGAAAACCAACTATTGTGTTAACTTTGGATCATCAGTCTTCATTTTGATCGTACGCACACTGATTTTTAAGACTTTAACAAAAATGCTGCTGTTTATTGTCGCTCAAGGAGCAGACTGGCTTCCTTAAATTCCCATTAAGATGATCAGTGAACACCAGCCTCTCTCTCTCCCAGCCTCTCACTACAGTGAAGGCAGAGTTCATTTGAAGTGCAAAGGATGGTAGTCTGCTTGAGTTCTGTCCTCTCCAACCATTTCCAGCTCTTCTCCGGTTATCTGTCTTTATCCAGCTTCCACGATGCCAGATCTCCCCAATCAGTGACCATCACACTGTGTTTAATCTGCAGAAGAACATCACCGTCAGGCATCTGCAGGGAGTCAGTGAGAGGATGGGACTGGCAGACACGTGCACAAGTGTGTGTGCAAATGTGCACAGAAAGGGAAAATGCCAAGCGAAACACAAACCCTGCGGGTTTGGGGGCCAAATAATACAAGTGAATTTGGTTCAATCAGGGCTTCGGCTTGTGTTCTGTTGTCATTTCAAAATAATGAGCCGTCAATAAATAAAGCTTTACGACATATAAAACCATCTGGTGGTGCAAATGCATAGAAATACTGGCAGGTGTTCTTGGAATGGAATACCTTGAAGCTTTCAAAGTGTTCATAGAACCACTAATTTATGATACATGGCTTTACTTTTTCCAGAAAACAGAAACTCACTTGATTTCTGAAAGATTTTTTTTTTTTGGATCTTCTTTATTTTTGAACATTTTTTGTGCTTCACAAATACAAAAATAGAACTTGGAGCCTGGAATTAAATGAAATTACTCATTATATGGTGATGATAAAATAATAAACAGGACCATTATCCATAGTTTTGCATTTTTGGGAGAAAATATGCTAGCAGATGACTGAGTGCAGTGAGGTAGTGAGCTGCAAATGAGTGTTTTATTGCCCAAATTGACAGGGACCCGCAATGCTTTTAACCTTAACAAGAAAAGTGACTGTGTATCTAATGCTGGATAATAAAAGCTTACAAAAAAGTGCAGGCAATGGTGCACAAAATTATTCTTAGCAATGCAACACATGCTTCTTCAAGCACAGCCTTTCCTCCACATTATCCTCATTCATTCATTCATGCAGAGACTCAAAGGCATGAGAGTAATGCACTCATTTTGTTTCCTTTTTTAAAAGAAGACTCGGGTACAGAATGTCCTTTTCACCTGCAAACCACAGCGCATGCCCTCGATGATTAAGTGAGTCTGTGTGTGTGTGTGTTTTTTTTAAAGATATGCTGGTGTGTAATATGTGCACTATCCTGCCCTTTGGCACCTTTTGGCGGGAGGACACTGCAGATCACCACAACCCTGACTGGACATGTCAAAAAGCAAAAACAAGTGGACAGGCGAGTGACTGGCTTGTAACAATATGATTTGTCTGAGTGTGGTGCAGAACATTCCCTAGTGGCAGTAAATCTGCCCAATGAATGTCTAAGGTCTAATTTCCAGAGTGTGTTTAGTAATTTTACAAGATTATGTTAGAAAGACTGCGATGGGCTGGCCCCCCATCCAGGGTTGTTCCCTGCCTCGTACCCATTGCTTCCGGGATAGGCTCCGGACCCCCCGCGACCCAGTAAGGATAAGCGGTTTGGAAAATGGATGGATGGATGGATGGATAAATATATGTTTTGCATTTTTATAGTAGGTAGATCATTTTGACTTTATATTTATAAGTAGCCTGCAAGCTGAAAAAGTGTGGGCACCCCTGGTCTAGACCGACAGGCTGACTGATTCCAATAATGGACATTGTAGTTGAGGAGTATTTGCTTTTATGCACACTTGCACCTAGCTGATGATACCTTTTACACAAACTTCCAGGCCAATCTTCGAGCTATTAACTATATCAGCAAATTTGGGTCTATCCAAATCAAGCCCCCACTAAACATGAAACAGCCCTAACCCTTGTGTACCTGCCTGAAATACACTCCACTGACCCATTCCTTCACATATTTTTTAAATTCTGGCAGTTACCTGTATTTCTTGCCAGTATCGTACCCTTTGCATTACAATGGCTTTTGCTCCCTGGCATTATGGGAGTTTAGCTCACACCTTCCTTGGCTGCATCAGTTAGTAAATACAGCAGATGCTCCAGTGCCTGCATAACCCCTGGGAATGCATGAACTATTCTGTCTTACAAAAATTCTGTTTATCCTCATTTCTAAATTATAACACAAAAAAAAAAAAATGAAATTTTGGCTTAGACATGAAAAAAAAAAGTGCCGACCTTTTTTTGACCAGGCACTACTCCAGAGGTCAGTAAGTCACAGGTAAATTTACCATAAGTGACTACCATAGTCCCCCCCCCCATGCTTCTGCTAAAGGTCAAATATGCTGTAATCCTCCATGTACCCTATTTCCAGGCAGTTTCCATAACCCCACACACAGCCTTTCACTGGAATGACAAACTGTGGTGAAAGGCTTGTGATATGCTTGTCAAATCCATCCATCCACCTAAAACCACATTCACATCCACGTCAAGTACAGCTGATCCTATGCCAGCATATATGCATAAGACACCCAGGATGGGATTCCAGTCCATCACAGGGTCTAATGTCATGGAAGTGTTCTTGAAAAAGTAAAAGTATTCCTGGCTGCTTTACCCACTTATTTATTCTGAGCAGCCGGGACCTTGACCTTACACAAGTGATAAAACACAAAGGCTTATAAACACGCCTTTTTTCACCGTGAAGCACGGTGCCCTGCCTATCGTGAGGCAGCCAGCTTCTGAGGCAACGAGTCTCCTGGTAACCCTATTAGCTGCGCTGAAATAACACCACTAAATCCGACAGCGTGCTGCATGTTTGTCATAGGAACCCACCATGATCGTAAATATGCTTGACAGCGAATGTTATTGTGCAATTTGCTTTATCATACAGCGGTGGAGGAGGGTGCAGAACACTGCATTATGTCAGTAGAGCTCAAACTCCCATCTCGACCTAGTAATTGTCATTCATTACATTTACAACCCAGTTGTCAGCATGCAGTTCCTAATGGCTTAACAAGACCCTTGATTTCCCAGCATCCACTGGAGGTCATCATGGTAGAACAAACTATCGCAAAAGCAGTTAAAAGTGGCTAAATAGCTAGCATTCTTAATTATCTTACATGGAAAAATGTGCCTCTAGCTTGCATTAGCACTGAATGCTAAGAGTAAAACCGGGTCTTCTGATTAGTTTGTCTCTATGACAAGTTTTACAGACATTCGCCATTTTGGAGAACATGTATCATCAGCCAGAGACCGTTAATGTGCGAGGAAGGAGGGGCCGCATCCTGACTCATGCCAAGTATTGGTTAGGAGTCGGTAATTCAGCACCCCCCCTCAATCATGTCGCCTTCCTTTGCTTGTTCTCCAATGATGAATGAGGTACAGAAGCTTTCATCTATCTGTGGGGGCAGGTCCATTCATCCCCACAGCTGAAAAATAGATGGTATATGAAGTCTAATTTGGTCCTGCGGCCTAGCTCTGTCCCTCTGGATGTGTCAGGGGAGTTTGATTAAACCTCTTTTATGGGAAATCAATACTTTGTTCATTAGGTCTCTCCATCCGGCACCCCCCCCCCCCCCCTCATAAACAGCTGACCCCCACTGGAAGGCGGCGTGCCAGAGATGCCAGGTTTTCCCAGGAGGGTGGGAGAAAGAGCTGTGTTGCGGCTGGCCCATACACATCCTCGCGACCCGAAGCGATTTCCGAGGGATGATGATAACTCGGCAAGGTGTGGGGGACTCTTCCGAATCCCACAGAATCCGTGACCCTTTCCGCGAGACGACCGAGCTAACAAGCCCGGTGATTTACAGGTCTAAAGTGTCATTAAATGAGCAAAAACTGATGTGAAATGAATAGCAGATTACGCTAAAAACGGGGGGAGCCGACGGGCTGTGGGTCGCTCGGTCAGTAAGGTCCTGAGGTTGAGTCCAGCATGAGGAGTGCTGAGTAAAGGTAGACGGCGTGTTTAATCCCTCCCCAATAAAGAGCCACATACAATGGGAGGTGCTTCTGTCAGGGGAAATTTAATGAGCTTGCGAGTGTCACCTGCTGTCAATTCCAATTTTAAGAGTAGAGCTTCCTAGAGACCAGTTTGCTCCTGCAGCCACCCACACTTGCAAAGTGGCAGCCAGCGTGGCCCACGCATGCTTTGCAAGCACCAGCGACCCCCCCCACGAAGCCCCACCACCCGGCTGCATCTGCCTCTCTTTGGCACGGTAAAGAAGTGGTTCATTATCCTTGGCTGGATTTCGAACTCTCACGGCTGATACACAAGATCTGCTGAAGGGAGCGGTGGGATGGTTTACCTTCCTGTCATATCTCATTCTTCCGAACATGCTGCGGTGGACCTACACTGACCAAAGTAAATTCACAGTCGTTGTTCTGTCACGTGCAGTCGCTTTTTTTGGTCAGTAGCAGTGTGGGAAAAGCTGATCATCGCTTAACGGAAGAAAGAATAGACAAAAAACAGGTTAAGCATCCAGACAGAGTGGTGGAAATGAAATGAATCTGAAGTTGGTGAAAGGTCACCTGACTGTATCGCAATGATTATAATATCGGATCAAACGGACAACAGAGTTGCCAGTATGGGCACACTGCGGGTCCCATGTCAGTAGGGTGTGGCACCCCCCCCCCCACCCCACTCCCCAGGCCTGGATACATGCGGTGATACGATGCCGAAGGGAGTCGTACAGCTGTTGTATCCTCTCCTGCAGCAAGTCGACCAACAGCTGCTGTAACTGGCCCTCGAGACCCTGCAGACTGGCTCTGGGTCTGAGTTGACACATGGTCCCACACATGTTCAATTGGGGAAAGATCAGGGGACGTGCCTGTTCACGGAGGACCTCAAAATGATGCAGACAGTCCATAGACACACGTGCTGTGTGTGGACGGGCATTGTCTTGTTGAAAGACTGTACCAGGGTGCTGTCTCAGGAGGGGTAAGACATGCGGACGCAAGTCATACTCTAAGGTCCTCACACCATGATGCCAGGAGTAACGCTGGTATGTCTCTCAACAACACTGCATACATACCCATTACTGGTCTGCACGTGTACCAATTGCATATAAATCGGACCATTACTGCTTTTCACTCCTACTTTTTTTGTCACTGAGTATATTTCATATGTGCACTAAAATATTACATTAAAATGTATCCATCCATATATTTTTGAACCCTGTTGTAATTCATCATATTATGATTACTTTGAGCACCATCCTTTATACGTACATTTTATTATCATTGGTCAAAGTTTCGAATTACTATGAACTTATTTTATGCCTGATTTCCTGATATCCTGAATCACACTGCATTTTAGTGTTTCTCAATCTAGTCCTGGGGGTCCCCCAGACGCAGGGGCAGATTAATGCACAGACTTGCCTAGTCTGTGGCCTAGGGACAGAGGCTATTGGCTATCTGTTTATTATTGTTATTATGTTATTCCTTATTTGTCATTTATTTGTTTTCAAGTTGCTGATTGGTTGAAATTCAATGGCGAGACCAATCCTAAATTGTCTTTCTCTTTTGGCACTCTTTTTATACTGTTGTGTAGTCTGTACTTGTAGTCTGTTCCTGTTTCATGTAGTCGGTCTTTATTAAAAATGTACCAAGCAAAACATTCTAATGGTAAGAAATGTTTTATATGCTTGTGAAATTTGCCACTCTCTGTAAAGTTATCTATGGTCTTTGGAAGATGTGTCTTGAGTGCATGTTGTGGATGATGTTGATACGCACTGGATCAGAGTGAAATGTCTTAAGGTTACTGCTGTTGTTTATTCAGTGAGGTCTGCTTGCTGCGTATGACTGATGTGAAACTGTAAGCTTGCCAGTTTGTTGTTCTTTTGATGTGGTTGCTCTCATTTGATACGGCATTGCATTCTCTCTGACTACGTAGAAAATATTTTATAGTCATTAATATTTAATAGTTTTATACTGTAGTTAATTGTTGTATTGTTTTAGGGAGTGGGGGCAGAAGAGGAGCCTATGGAAAGTGTAGCCTAGGGGCCCCCGAACACGCTAATCCACCACTGCTCAGACGGTCCACTGATTTGCTCCCTCCCAGGTCCCTTCAGGCACTCCACAATTTTAGTAACCAAAACTCACCAAGTCTTCATGTACTCAAACGAAATACTTTCGTTTAATTCCTAAAACCGTCCACAGAAATAGTATTTACTTATGCAGCTATCCTGTCCACGTATTCTGTGGACTTGAGCAAGTTACAGAAATTTGCTGTTCAAATGAGAAAAGACTAAACCAGCAGAATTAAAGCATTAAAGAATCGCAATTAACTGGCAAATGACACGTGTCCAGAATTTCCACCCAGACTTAGTTGGATGTGAACTCCTCAATGTACAGTACATGAGGATGCATAATTAAAAGTATACACTACACCACTGCTTAAAACATAACATGCACTACCAAGTGTGCATTAGACAAATTATGCTAACAGGGTATATCCATCCATCAGTCTTCAAACCGCTTATCTTGGGGAGGGTGGTGGTGGTGGGAGCCTGAATAACTGGGTTTATGCTAAGTATAATGGAGGGTATGAAAAGGGCACGCTTCAGCTGAACTGCAATGAAGCGCACACCAGGTAATGAACCCTGGCTGTAAACGGCTTCTCTTCTCCTCAGTCCATTAAGATATATAAGCAGATGGAATAGCTTGTTAACACAGGCATATATGCTATGTGTGTGTGCTTCATTTATTGGCTTAGAATTAATACATAATAAACAAGTAATTAGCCTACTGTAACAGAAAATGCATGCCACATAAACTGCACACACTGGAGGCAATCAGTCAGTGTTAGTGGCTCTTAAGACAGTAAACAATAAAGAAAGGACATTTAGGGATGGTTCTGTTGCCCCAGCATCCTCCGACCAGCAGACCTGTTTCCAGTTTACAGTCAACTTCACGGCAGCCTGGGCTTCTGGCTGCCCACAAAATCTTTTCTGCATTTTATATCAGTACATAATTTTAAATTAACTTAGGTCTTCGTAGTTAAAATCTCACTTAAGAGCTTTTCATGGGTGTTTTAAGGATGTTAGAAGAGGTAATTATCCATATTTATTTCATTAGGGATGTTGGCACTAGAGTATCTAAGTGCTTTAACCATTTTAAATTTCATGGGCCAGTTCACACCATTAAATAAACTAATAATTGAATATCACAGTATAATTCTTATATTTCACAAAAACCAATATGTAGCCACATAGTCTATATAAAGCTTTCATAGCTCAGCTACTAAGAATAGCCTCACTTTCACAGTCACCTGTCCACCTTTAAGACACTAATCCCGTTCAAGGTCATGAAGAATCACTCAACCAATGCAAATCAAAAGTTTATATTACCATATGAAAAACATTTACAAATGCTACAAGGGTATAATGTCAAAATTGCATCTATCCCCTTTTCAAGGAAAAAATATAAATCAAAATCATTCTTATAAATTTGCATATCACCCACTAAATATCAGCTGAAATTAATAAGCATTTTTATAAGTTCACCTGCTACACAAGTCTGTAAAAACTAATATGAAAACCGTCCTCTAACAAGCCAAAGATCAATTTTACAGGTAAGTTAAGAGGACCTGAGACATCGGGTGTCCAGCATTACAGAATTTACACAGGTATTTCTGTGAGGTTTGACTAATTTGTTAGATTTCATAACTAGAATCAGCTGTAAATTTCATTTGAATTTACAGGACCAAGGAGAACCCCCCCATGGCAGCCTTGACCCCAAAACACAATCAGAATGATGTCATACTTCTTTATGTTGCTGCGGTAACAGACTGAAATAATTTAAGGGATCTGAAATTTATAAGGTCCATTAACAAAGCAACTAAACACTATAACCTTCTTTGCGCAAATAGGGCTGCTTCTTTTTTATTATTATTTAGTGAGTCCTGGAGCAGGGAAAGAAACCTGGACTTAAAAAGAAGATGGAGGAAATAAAGGCTACATGCAAAGAATTCATTTGGCTGCTAATTAGATTTTACCGTCCCCTGTCCATCCTCTAAGGCTGACATATGCACAAGTACACATTCCACAGCTGTAATGTATCTGAGATCATCGCACTGCAGGGACGGCCTGGGTGCTAATTTCATTTTAATTGAAAGACATTGCTTTGCCTCGCAGGCAATTTATCTGATGCTAATCAAATCTAAGCCTTGCATCATCAGCCTCACCTATTCCAGCTCGCTTCAAATTCAAATCAGACCTTTAAATTCAATTTCACAGGTTCTGCCACCCATGTGTGGCTGTCTATCCGTTCCTGCAAGCGAGTAGCATCGACAGAGTTTGCATTCAAAGGAAGATGCCAAGCCTAGACTACAGTATGCCTGGCCTTCTTCCCTGCACGTGAGTTCTGCAGGTTGTCACACTGTGCATTTATTTATACACATTACATTTTCTACCCTCAACTGCATATAAGACTTCAAAGTATACAACAGCTGTGGGATACTCAAGATAAACACATTCTTCATTACAGTACATGCTTAACAATGTTCTCAGTGTACTGTGCTGTATAAATAAGTCAGGTGAGAATACTATGGCACTGGGGGTTGCTGAAAGGTGCTACTCACAGCTGACTCTCAAACTCCTAATTAAAAATACAGCTTTAATTGTTTGGCACTTAGAAAACACTATTAATTAGACAATAGTAACTCTGCAGCAAAGGAGTTAATTTCTTGAGCCTGTACTTTCACACTGCTTGTTCCTGTGTATTAATACGATGGTTCACCTCATAGAGTTTTGTTCTGTTCAAGATAATCTTCTTTTTTCACGGTAACCTATGTTTTGAACCATAAATACTGAAGGCATTTAATGTTTTCGTGTTGTAAAAGCCATTTGCATTGTTATTAAAAAAAAAAAAAAAAAAGCTGAAATGAAACCAGCAAGAAACAACTTCATTATATTAGCATAAACAGACAGAGAGAATCATTTAATGAGGCCTACGGTTGGCATGACAGAGTGCTCGAGTCCTGCTGTTTACTTATTCTTGCACACATTTCTGAAAAACAAAAGGAATTAACGATAACGGTCTTCTTTACACTTACTCTGCCTACTAAATGTCAATGGTGATTATGTCTTGACTTGATAGCAAAGATCAAACCAGGCCTTGCCAGAGCTGCATTACTGCAGGGAAGCACTGCTCGTTTCAGCCCGGGGGCTCAGACGTCCATCTCCAATGTATCTCTGTGATCTTGTGACCTCCCCTTGCTGCTCCATGTACCCAGGATCCATTAATTAGGTCTGCAAAGGGACTACACGGCTTGTGACTGTTGCCATTGGCTTAGAAGGGACTGAAGCCATATTCTAGTTAACAGAAAATGACAAACTAGCTTTGGCCTTGACGGTCTTTTATTTTTTTTATCAGCTCTGCATGTATGAACTTTTTCATTTTTTATTTCAATGACTCATTTTAAATGTCCTTGAAGAAAAAGTAAAATAACCCAGAAGTTTCCTGAAACATTTATATTCAATATGGTCAATGGGTCATCTAAGACTGGAAGGGCTGTTTCAAGTCTTTTTAATACATAAAATATATGTACTAATTATTGAAAAAAGTAAAAACATAAAGGTATTTTAATAAGTATAGAGGTTAATGTTCACGACACCTATTAATACTTCTAAATACGTCGTGGCATATTATAACCAAGTCAAGGAAGTCATTTTTCTCATACTAGAAGACGCCGATTATTTTGAAGCCTTCAATATAAGTGTCCAGTAACTGCATTCTGAGTAAAATTAAAAAAAGATTTATGATCTACAGTGAAGATCATGCTTAATTGCTTTTAGGAACCTGGTGTTAAATTCTGTTGTAATATATATAATTAAATACTGTATGCTACAGTTGACTTTACATATACGTAAAATGCTTTATGAGATATGTAAATAGAATCTGGGTTAATATAATTTGTGATGGGTTGTGATGGAACAAGAACGGGTAGATGGGTCATATATAGCCAGACTCTGTGAACAATGAATGTAATTGTTAGATGTCATGTTGCTGCCTAGAGGCAATGGGTTGGAATGGGCCCAGTATAAAGGGAACTGAACTCAGATGACAGGACTGAATGCAGATGGCCACCAGCTTTCATCCTCCCAGAATGCACTTCCTTGTGGTACAGTAAACCTGCTTCTTTGCGAGTCACAGTTCAACAGCCGCTGCGCTACAGCGGGAGGCTTCGGTGACCCGCCGGCTGGCGTCGGGCTCCAATCCAGCCTTGAATGAAGCCATCTTCCATGAGAGGGCCAACGACAAGGAACGCGGACTGCAGAAACGGAGTTTTCCGTCAACTTCGGAGTGAACTTCTGAGACAATGGTCAATTCGGTATGCTGTCAGAAAAAGACGAATAAGGCAGGAGAGACGGTGTCCTCCACCGGATATCTTTGTGGAAACTGGTCAAAGTGTGGCTGGTCCTGTCACCCTGAGAGTGACAGCTAAGGAAACTGTCACATCTTCCCATTCACTTATTTATTATTCAAGACAATTCTTCCCACTTTTTCCAAAATAAGTGACACTTTGCCCGCACCTCCCACCCCCCGACGTTAACATCTGCCCATTGCGTCACTGTCCATCATTTATAAATGGATTTACAGCTCTTCCTGTCTTGCCTCTCTGCTGGAGAGAGATTTTATTGGCAATTTTATGCTACGATCAATACTGGCAATTTTGTGCCAAGATAATTTTTTTCAAGTCAGCTAAAGCATTTCTTTATAAATAGTGCTGTTATTGTCTTACTACTGTCTTGTAATAGTGTGTGTATACATACATATAAAGAGAGAAAGAGTGAGGCAGTTACCCAGCAGGCAGAGTAACCACCTATTGGTCACTATGTGTCCGATTTGCTTGCTTTTCACTCCAAGCCACAGGTGAATTCCTCGTCCATTTTCATAACAGATTACATTATTTATGATGCTTAGAAATTTATTTCTAAATAAAACATTAAAACCAAGGCCTGTAAATAAATAATAAATAAATAAAAAACAGCACAAGGCTGAGAACATTATTCAATTAATTTTTAATTTCTGTAAAAGCCTAAGTGAGCCAATTTTATGCCGCACATCAGCTGTTGTGGGTGGCACAGTGGTTAACATCTCCAGGGCTGGGCCTTAAAATCCTGGAGTTTGCTTGTTCTCCCTGAGTTGTGTGGGTGTCCTCCCCCACTCCAAAGATGTGCAGTTAGGTTAACTTGTGTATACTGTAAATTGCCCATAGTGTATGGTTTTGTGTATGTGTATATGTATAAAACCTGTGATGGACTGGCGTAACCATCCAGGATTTCTTAGCATTTCCATATTTATTGTGAACATAAATAAACAAACTGCCCCCCGGTTTAGGGTGAACTCCAGCCTTGTCCCCAGCTCTCCCTACAAAGGGTACCCATCCCCTTTGAACATGACCAGGATTAGCAGTTTGAAGATGGACGGATTGATATCAACTATTGTATATAAACAATTATTGGCTAAGTGGGCTAGAGGGTATGCTACATTTAATTTACTGTGAATTTTTAATTAATTGGTCTTTAATTAATTTGGACTTTAATTAATTAGCCTTTGTGTGATTAAAGTCAACACTGGGAGAGTTGGTTTTTTAATTAAAGTTTGTTGAGGAATACATATATTGATACAAAGAAAAGTAAATCTCTTTCCTTTTTTAATGATTAAAAACTGTTCTTTCTATAATAAATGATTCATTATTATTTGACTAGCTCCTAAACTATCAGCAAGCAGTAAAGCAAGTAAAATTCATATAGAAATTCCACTATAAATTCAGTGATGTTCTAATAAAAATCTGGCATAACAAGACTAAAGAAGAACACCAAGTTCATGCCATGTTCGCTTTAACTTAAAACGTGAAAGTACATTCAGCCAAAAGCTAATCAAGACTAATTACTTAAGAGCGACTCCCCCTGGCTAGAACAGCATTGTGGACAGATAACAGCAGTTAATGTTATTAAATGTTAAAAGTCAGCGTGGAAAGAGCCAGAACAAGCAGGGCGGGAGAGAAAAAGCTACTCCTAGGTTCAATATACCTGTAAATAGTACATCTCTGGGGAACCACAGCTAACTGGCGGTCTAACATCCCCTGGGCATGAAAACCTTATAGAAACCAGACACTGGATGGAAACTCATTGGTGGAACAGGAGTACTAGTGATCTGGCAATACCTCTGTTTGGGCAGCCAGGCTGTAGCTGCATGTCGCACTGCATGTCGCACTGCATTCCAGGCGTAAGTGTTATTGCTAATAGTAAAATAGTGGCAAAGCCACCTGCTTCTAAGCCCTGTAATTAGGGGACAGCAGGCTGAACTTGTCTTTTCCTTCCAGATTAAATGGTTTCCTACTTATCACAGCCCTTTGGCTGATAAATTAGGTAGTGAACTAAAGCTATGTGACATTATGGGTTTTTTAGTAACACAGACACAGCTCTGTGCTCCTAATTAACTTGGAGTTGCTTCTCAACATGGCCGTGCTCTCTTGATCTCCTGGCTCGATGACCCCCGGCTGCTGCTGGGGCTGTAATCAGTTACACTCTTCTGCTAAAGGTCTTAGAATCAGGCACATGAATATTCCAGTCTGTTATCGCTCTCCTGTGCCCTCTTTACCCCCCGTCCTCGTTAAATGTTGCCCCGGTAACGTGGAGCACAGTTCTACACGGTACCATATGGTGTGACCGGATACGGAGAAGACTGGAGGGAGCCCTTATCTGTAAAGACTGATGATACATAGCAATACTGATTCTGAGAAATTTCTATCATTTATATGTCTGAACCAATTGAATTTAATGTTTTCTTACAGTTACAGTTTTTCCTGTTATGCATGAGAAACTGTGCTTGATTAAATTTCAAGTCAAGCATTTTGTGAAATTTTAAAAAGATGCCAAAGAAATCAAATTTGATTGACAAAGAACCTTAATTAAATTTCAATGAAAACAACCACAAATGCAAACGTCATCATACACGTAATGATGCTAAATCAGTGATGATACTATGTTGCCTTGACTATGCGCTGGTGACACAAAAACAAAAAAACATGAATAGCAAGCAGATCAACCGAGTGGCGCTGGTTTCCATTCTGTGCATCATCACATGCCAAAATTTGCAAATAAGTGGGCGATCTCATGAGCAAAATTGCAATACAATCACTTCCACTAAATTTGAGCAAATCCTATCACTTATAAACATATTAGCCCTGATTAAATTAGATGAAAAGGTAAATCAGTGGGATCCTTATCAATTTGAGTCTTACCGGATGGTCAGCTTTATCTGATGGGCAGAACGGATAATTAGATTCCAAAGTCAGTGCATGGCACACAGACACCTGTCATTGAGGACACTCATTATATAATTTGATTGGACTTTGAAAGTATATTTGTTAAAATTTCATTCTAAAAAAGCTGCTGATGCAAAACTACGGGTGGCTAGAATCCAAGGAATTATATCTACAGAAAAACAGAAAAAAATGGCTTGGATAAGGTAACAATGTATCACGCTAAGAAATGCAACCCCCATGCAGACCAGCATTGCCACGTAAGTGGTCTATGATTCTATACAGGGGCCAGTACTCTGTATAATCTATGAGATCCCTGTGTAAACAGGTTAAATATGCAAAAGAAAAATAAGGTAGCAAGCGGTCACAGCAGACAAGCAAAAGAGGCAGTGAAAGACCTACAGAAAGAGCAGAATAAAATGATTTAGTGGACTGACACTTGCAGAGAAGTTCAGTCTAATCTAGTCATCTGTATGCTAACTTGGTGCAGAATGCTGGTGCCACAGTCCATCCTAAGCATTTTCAAACAGGGAAGCCAAGCGATTCTCTCTACCCATTACATACGTTTACCCAGTCTCTAAGACAGCTGGAATCGAAATGCAAATTCCAAATTACCAATCATTTATTGTTAAAGCAAGATATAGAATTCTGAGTTTCTGAAGCACTATGTGAATCAGGGCTGTAATTAATACAACAGGTTTTCACGCCATAAAACACAATCGATGTTATGAAGAAAATGTATCAGCTAAAACCAGGAATGCAAGATGTAGCACAAAAGATACCCATACCAGAAGATGAGTAATAAATATTCTTACTACGGTATGTATTCTATGTGTAAATATGAGCAGACTTAACAGTATTATATTCTTTAAAGAAGTTCATTGGGCATATCAGTTGACGTTAGTAGCTTTCTGGTTAAGACATTGGACCTGAGGTTAGCCTGAAGTGTCCCAACTCCCAGTTCCAGCTATGCTGTTGAGCCCTTATGTTTCCAGTTGTATAAATGGGTAAAAATTATTTCTTTGAATGAAAGCAGCATACTAACACAGTGTGCTTATTCCATTAAGCACTGCCAAAGATTTAATACTGGGATGTCAGATTGCAGCATTAATTTATTGAAATTAATTTATCTGCTGAAAAGTATATTTAATCTTTGCCACAGTGCGTCTCCTCCACTGCCCGTCTTGTTTCGACCGAATTAAAAATTAAAATATTGTTAATAATTGTCACCTCTGGGGCAATCAGTTCAGCCCTTCAGGCTCATAACCAATTTAATATCATTATGAAGAAATGAACATTGGATGTGAATGAAGGAAAATCTGATTACAGAACATTAATAAGACAGCACAAATTCAGCGTCCTGAAAGTTTCTTCTTTTTTCGATAAAGGTTAATTCAACTTCTACAGTGAAAGTCATGAAATGACCTTTAACCACAGGGGTTGAATATGAATGCCTGTTGGATTAATGCTCTTTTGTTATAATGCGTTGAAATGTAGTTTAACCTTGTGTGGCTGCTAAAAATACATTATATTTTGCGTGAAGTTTTTGACTGTTTTTATAACCTGTTTGACAAGGACATTTAGTTGGGTGGACAACTGGTTAGATGCAAAATGAATTTACATTCACAAGTGACCCAACCTTGCATTGATTCTCAGGGGAAATCGCTGTGATGTGCTCCGGGGGCTTGTGCCCAACTCCCCTTCCTGCTCCTCTGGGTGGGTGGGTAATCAATCTAAATTGTTTTTTAATCTTTGTGGACCACAAGGAAGGGGAAAGCCAAACCAAATACACAAACAAACTCAAAAAATGACAGCCAATGGATGCATTTGTCCACTTTCAATTTCCACATAGTTCAGTTATCAAGGCTAAACACAAATTAGAGTGAAAACGAACAAGGGAATCTGATCACATAGCAGCAACCACTGCACCCCCACTCAATGGGATTTCTTAAGGGGGAAGGGTGGCTTTGTTCTATGCTGCTGACCTTCTTCCCACCTTCCCCAAACACATGTCACAGTCAGGGCAGAAGCTGAGGCCACCAAGAGGACAAGCCCTAGGAACTCCCACATCACCGGGACATCCAAGGCCTTCAGAGAACATTTATACACATGCATATGTTTGTGCATCTTACCAAAAAAAGCCACTAGATTCCTAAATATATATGTTTGTGTGCGAGTGTTTATACAAGGTTATGTATGTGTGTGTGTGTGTGTGTGTGTGTGTGTAAAATGGCATGTTAGGAGGCAGCCTATTCAAGGTCCATTCTTCGTAAGTCGACACAGTTGTTGCTTCTTGCAAAAGGCCCCAGAGGGCAGGACACCACACAAGCCCCTCGCCTGCTATGGTGGCGTCTCCAGACTAAACGCTGGACTAGCGGCCCATCGAGGTGGAACCAGCACGCTGGTCCTGGCAGCCGCCAAAAATGCACACGGTGAGCTTTTGCTCTATGCCCTCCGACCCCACCACCCATGGCTAGTTCTCCACTGGCAAAGTGTGACTGAACAGGGGTAAGAGTGAGGGCCAGGTGAGCTCACGAGACAGATGCAAGCAAACATGATATATGACAATTAGTCTGATATTCACCTCCTGTGTGGCACATTTTCACACCCACTGCTCAACACCAGCGGGTTGGGGGGGGGGGGCGGTGTTGTTTACAGCCTCCTTTGGAAGGTCAAGTTCACCCCTCTTCCGCCCTGCAATCTGTTATTCCAGCAGCCCTTAAAGGACCCGATCCTACACACAACACGCTCTTCTTCTGGAGTCCTGCGCTTGCCCTGTTTGCGAGGGGAAGCTGGCCAGTGTTTGCATAGGGAACGGATGCCATTTAGAGATAAACCGGCAATGGCGAAGAATTAATTAAGATCATTTCAGGCGTTTTCAGGTTTCCACCCACTGCCCCCCGGGCACAAATCAAGCTTCTGAGTCACTGCATACTTAAACCGAAGCTCATAAACCAATATCACTGCGCAAACAACCACTGATGAAGGAAAACAGGCCGTGATGATGCGTTCAGTGCAGAACTTTGTCTATGACATCAGAAACAGGCAGTGCCCAAACTCCTGGCACATATTACTGAAACAGAGAAGGGGATGCTTCACTCCAGTCCACCTGCCAGATTCAGTCTACAGGTTTTATTGTACCTGATTGGGAAAAACTGACATTAACAATGAAAATGTACTAATTAACCAATAATAAAGGAGAAAAAAACAAATTAATGTCTATCTGACACGTTAATTAAGTGCTTTGTTTGAAAATACTGACTGTTATGCTTGGGAAGACCCAAAGCGTCAGCAGTCCATCACACTTACAGCATCTGCTCACTTGAAACGCTGAACCCAAGAGCCCTAATGGGTGAGATGTGTTAGTGAGACGCCGAAGTCTCTCTGTGTCCTGTGACATGCCGGCGTGCTGTCAGCTCTGGGAAGGATCTGAGGTGAAGGCCTGAGAGTGGACGGTGTATAAATAGCACGTCTCTTGCTAGTCAGCACTCATCACATGACCGATGAGAAGCACCGCAGTGGAATGTGCTATATGACATTCACTGCGCGTCATTCCTTTGGTTCTTCACTGATTTTTGGTCTCTGGTGCCATTTTGCTCCCTGAATGCCACAAGACCTCTGTGAATTTGTCAGCTAACAAAGACCGTATCATTATCTAATGTAAATCCAGGGACGCTCTGGATCAGTGGAAATTTAACGCCTGAGAGGGGATAAAGACTCTGAATCCTGACTCAGAGGAAGGTGAACAAGGTGTAACTGCAGGAGCTGTTAAGGATACAAACTAACAACTTCAAGCATTCCAGCTCAAATCCTCTGGGGTCCGGCTGTTATACTCTTGAACACAACACTTAACCTGAACTGCTACGGCAAAAATATGTCCGACTGAATAAACAATCTGCTTGCAGAAACAGGCAAGCTAAGTAAACGAAATGTTTCTAGTCTACAAAGAGTTCTCCTTGATCCACCAAAATATCGCATACATTTTAAATGCTATGTATCCTTCAGTTTTATGGTCAGAGGCCAGCTTCCATCTCAGTTAAAATGATGCCATTAAAGTTTAAACCCCCATCTCTCTGCAGATGTAAAAAGATCTATCTACAGCAGTCCGGACCCTCACAGGCTCTTATATTTTCATTAAAGCATCAGGGACAAGGAAGCTAAACTCCTCACTAGGGCCATGAGTCCCCACAGGACCCCAGCCCATGAAAGGTTACTGCTGCACGTCTGGTGGCAGAATGATGGCAGTCTTTAATGGGTCCTGTGTCAGATTTGTGTCTGCTGTGACATGGGGACCGGACGATGGAAGGGGAAAATTTATTAGCACTGATGGGTTGCAACAGGCTGGACAAGCAGAGTAAACATCCACGGCCGTATTGGCTCTGACACAGAACAAACCAACTAGAATAAACCAATGACAAGAGCCAGGAAATAGCTTCCAGTCCCTCTTGATGTATTCTTGTGGAAAAAAGACTGCTTTATACCCTAAACAATTAATAATCGATTACAGGTACATGGAAGAGCCTGTTCCCTGACCCCAATAAAGAAATAAACTATTTGTCAAACACAGAGGTAAAAGTAATTAAATTCATTGTAACATGACTGCATTCTGCTGAACACATTTAAAATTGGAACTGGAAACAAAGAATATGCATAAATACAACATTTCTTTCAAAGGTTTTTTTATTTAAACTTTTTATCAAATGTTTTACAATTTTCTTAAAAATACACGCAATGTTTGTAAATAAAGGCAAAGTGAGAGCTGTCACAGTGACTTGATTAAACTCGATTATTCAATTAATAAAAGGTATCGATCAAAATTTTCCTTCTCGATTACTTGCCGATATGGCGGAAGGAAGACGGTGCATAAGGAATGAGCTTTAAATAAAGAGTGAAAGCACTATTTGTGTGGAAGCACTTCACATTAAAACTGAATGAAAATACAGTCGCCTGTCAGTATTGCAAAGCAGAATTTAAATATCACCACAGCACAACGGCAATGCAAATACATCGCAAAAGAAAACATCCACTTTTGACGGACTCACCCAATAATGTGAGGCTAACCATTGATATATTCCATTTAGGATATGTGTGGCCTATCTAGCCTGTCTTTGTCATCAGTTACACTTAAATCATTTTGCTTCATTTAATCACAATTCCTTTATGTTAAAATAATTGCTGCTAAAACAAAGGTTAGCCCTGTCGCTTACAATATTGGAATTCTCTTTGCGATATTAAATTTTTGCTATATCTAGTAGTTGAAATTTTAACATATAACCAAATAGAAATTATCTACCAACAGAGTCTGCCAAAAAAGTTGGTGGTGTTGCCATGAATTGTGCCACAAAGCAGTTACCGACAAATCACTTGCTTTTGCTCAGTATCATCTCCACACTGAGGAAGACAAAAGACTTTTCAGTTCTTGGAAAGAATGTTGGAAACGTCATGAACATTCCTAAGTTTTTTAGTGCAATTCATCGATGGTTTGAACCTAGCAGACTATTGTGATCTTTGTGAGGTGATAACTGCATGTCAATATTAACATTGCACATTATTAGCATCCTATCAGGATGGCACAGTGGGTGGCGCTGTCGCTGCACACCACCACTTTGTGTGTGTGGAGTTTGCATGTTCACCCTGTGTGTGCCTGGTTTTTCAATGGATCCTCTGGTTTCCTTCCACTGTCCAAAAACATGCCTATATGAACCTTATGTGTAACAAACGGTGCTTTTCCACTGCCACCAAAAACCGTACCCACACCACGAACCATCCTAATTAAAGTTCTACAGAACAGCTGAATGGAATGGATTCATAATAGAAACGCAAGCTAAAGCCAATTCCACTAGCATTTCATTCTTACATAACATGGCAATTCTCGCTAACGTGCTAGCGGAAATTATCACAATAAAATAATAATGATATTAATAATAATTGCACATAGTAAATCATGACGCACGGCATGTGAACAGTAAATATGCGTCTCTATGGTTTCACATCACTGTCGCTCTCCAAACCCAGCAATGTCTTTACAAGCCAACCCTTCTGAAGTGGAAAACCGTGAAAAAAGTGAGCTGGAACCGTGCTGTAACTCGTCTCTCTTCGCGATATGGCTCGGGGTACAAGCAGATCTATTGTTGCATTTATTATGTAACACATCATGCATGTTATGCATCAACATATTGTTTTTGGGAAACACGAGTGCTGTGAGCATTTTATGGCTTAAATGTGCATGATGGGTTTTAAGAAAAATTGCTTGTTCGATCCCCACTCTTGGTAGATCAAGCACATCACCATTAGGCCCTTGCGTAAGACCCTTAAGCATAACTACTCCAGGAGCACTGAACACTGACTGATCCTGTGATCGAATCCCAATCTTCACTCTCACCAATGTCTCACCAAGGTAGACAATGTGAAAGAGATAATTTGGAACATGGAGATTAACAAAATACAACAATAATTATTATGATAGCTAGCTAGCCAGATATCTATCTTTAGATTACTACGTAAAGCAAATTTTGGCCGGAAGCTTGGCCAGTCATTATCTCTTGACAAACTGAATTGACTCACATTACATACTTGTCTTTATGTTTCCTTTCTAATTGGTAGGAACTGAAAGTCCTGTCAACCACCTCAGCAATCGATGATCTGTGATACTTTCACTCAGCAGTGTGCTTCTTTCTACTGGATGTCTTGCACAGAAACACCTTATGATTTATGTATGTGAGACAAATAACTGCTGACTTGACAGACACTAGTTAATTTTGAGGGTCCCATACGATGGAGAAAAACTTTAGAGGCAGTTTTAGAAATTGGGGGTTAGAGGGGGGCTACAGCTGCATATAGGCTGCAGACATATGCTATGAACTCGAGAAGGTCATGAGTGTTCAAGTCTGAGTAAAGACCCAGTAAATGTGCATGACAATACTGAGTCCCTTCATATGTGGATTGGAGACCGAACTTGAGTCCACGTCCAGACTCGAGTACCACAACCTCCGAATCAAGGTACCAATCATCCCTTTCTTAAAAAAGACATGAGTATTAACCATCTCATGAACCTTCACGTGATATTTTTTGTTAAGCACTGGAGAATTAAGCATTAATTATGGGAACCTGCGAGGCCACCAGGGTCGCAGGACATTTGTTTAATGCTTATTTCACAGCTTTGTCTCAGTTTTGACAACAGAGGAAATTTTCAGATGCAGACAAAAAATAGCACATTTATGTGCTTTACAGACATTGCTATAGCAGGAGAGTTTGATGCTAAAAAGTGCAGATATATTCCTTTTTAATGATGGCATTCTGTATGCAACACATGCATGCCTAAGGGGTTAAACTCTTTAAAAAATAACCCTATTTCCAGTGTTTTCTTCTTGCTGCTACAGATTCAATTATGTGATGGTCTTTCATTAAAGTAAGTACTTATTCTAACTGACTCTCGCGCAGTTCTGCAGGACTTTCTATCCACACCTGCAATCTCTGCAATTTTCCACATCACTGTTTTTTCCTGTCAGACGCAGGATTTGGTCGAGAGAGCAAAGTCTTGCTTCTTTTCAGCAACTCTGTCACCTTGTCGGCTGCTTTTATGCCACCTGCCATGCAGCATTTCCTTGCTTCTCATAGATCTTTTGTTTTGCCACACATATCTCTCCTTATTACTTATTTTCTTTAATTCATGGGGAGGATGCTTCTGACCAACATGACACACATGTAAGGGCATCTCCCAGCTAAATATCTACAGTAACATCTTATTCAAGATCACAGTGAGGCTGGAGCCCAAGAATCTGGGATGCACCTTGGATGGGATGCCAGTCCATGACAGGACACACACACACTCATATAAACACACAGTCATAATGAATGGGCAATTAAGAAACACCAAATGGTCCAAGTGCATGTATCAGAACTTTGGGGGACAACTAGAGTACCTGGAAGAACCAAACACAACATGGAGAGATCATGCATATAACACAGTCAGAGATGAGGTCCAATTTTATGGCCCAAGCTTGGTCATCTGAGACAACAGTGCTACCCACCAAGCCACTGAATCATCAACACGATCACATGCTATAGGCAAGATAAGTTTAGAGACACTCATTTGCTTAATTGCATGCTTCAGGACTGTGGGAGGAAGCCAGAGTCTCTAGGGCCAACCCACATATACGAAGGGAAACCATGCATTCAGTAAACATACAAATCCTGGTGGAGGTGGAAGATGGAAAAGCTACCACCTAAACCACAGTACCCCCCATTTTTAAACTGACAAGCTTAACAACATAAATACTTGGCCACTATTGACCTCGAAGTTGCACCTTTACCCCACTGGCGAATCTTCTATCAACAAGAGAAAAAACAGGATTCTTCTCCTACAACATCGTTACTCCCTGAGTGCCTTCGTTCAATGCACGCTTGTTTATGCAAGACCGTTTGAGAGGGTACTTTACTGAATCCCAGACTCTCTCCTGTCCCAATCCTCTGCACGCACATCTTTCACTTCTGGAAGAAAAACATCCAGTTTCGGCTTTTGCTATACGTGATTCATCAAAGGGAGCCTGTAGTGGGCGAGCTTCAGGTTGAAATGTGTGGCTTCGGTTCACTCTGAAGAGAATCTCTGCCAGTGTAAAATTCAATATTGCCTCCCTTTTGTGATTCAGAATAAATGATGGATTATGGGAGCTGGGAATGACAGTGAACTCTCCCATGAAACCAAACACAGGCTGCAGAGAGGAAGGTGTTTAATCCACTTTTGAAGTCCGCTAAACCAACCTGTTTCTGCAAAAGCTCTGTCCACTCCCTGCTCTGTGCAAAAGCCAAAATTAATGTTTTTTTTGTGTGGGAGGTATGCTGCAACTCCACTTTATTCCAGTGTAGGTCAACATACTCCCATCCTAAAACAGTTTCCCAATGTTCTTTCAGGGCTCTTATAATTTACAGACCTTCCATGATGCACTAGAAATAATTTCAAGTGTGGTGATTAAGAAACCAGGAGACACGACCACATATTAGGACTGGTGATCAGGTGATGATGCTGGTTCCTGGGTCAAAACCTGAGAGATGATGTTCATTTATAAAGAATGTGGCAAAAGAGAAAGACTAATCATAACTCCAGTCCAGACTCTGCTTTCTGAGCGTGCGGAATGGGGCTGTGCGTGGATCAGTGAGTTAGGCATCTGTGCCTGTGATTGGACGCCTGGCCAGTTTTAAACCAGTGATCAGCAGAATCATCACATCACTATTAGGCCCTAGAGCAAGGCCATGCTTGGATAAATTCCCCAGCGTTGCTGGCTGAATGGCTGGACCCAGCACTCACACCCCAAGCTTTGCCCTCACCTGTATGTGTCTGTGTCTTAAAGGAGAGCAAGATACTGAGTGAAAACTAAAAAAATTCCTGTTTACATGTGCAAGTAAAGTAACAATTCATTTGTTTTTATTCTGGATGAATGCAACTGAAAATGAATTACCACTGCATGCAAATTTAGGTCCATTAAAAACCTAAAATACCACACCCAGGATTTATTTGTCAGACAAAATGGCGTTTAAGATTGACGGCTCGATGTCCAGTGCTAAGTGTGTTTGTTAAGCAATGTCAATTATATCCTGCAGCAAAGTGGATACGGTAGGCATCTGGCAAGCCTACCATAACCACCAGGCCAGCAAAGAGCCCGGGGAAATATCATTAACGACAATAATTAAGCCAAGAGTGAAGGACTGCACAGAGTACGCTCAGGGTAGTGTACGTAATTGAACTATTAGCGAGCGTAAGCATGACTCGACCGGCAGCCATGTCGAATTCAGATCAAAACCGTCTCTTCTCGTTTAAAGCTAATAAATGTCGCAGACACAAATAAACTGCAGCCACCTAGTAAATAAGACATATGGACGCAGACAGAAACCACAAAATTTCTCAGCCGGGACAAAATAAACAAGGGCAGCTGTAGAGCGACTGGTATAATGAACAGAAAATACACTGATCAGAGATGTTAATTGAAATGTGAAAGAGAGATGCCTGAATAAAGTTTTAACCGAAAACACAAGTTTTCACAAGAGTTTCAACCACAACATCCCTGGATCGATCTACAAATGCACACAATAAATATAATATTTAATAATTCATTACACCAAACAAAAGATTTACTATTTCAACAATAATAAAAATGTAAAAGTCTCCATGAAATATTGCAAGTAAGGGTTGAAAAGGGTTCTCTTTGGGATGCTTCTCTGCCTTTTTAGCCTGTGGTGACTTTAGCATCTTTTCCCACTGACTGAACTTCAGGTCACCTAACAGCCTCCGGCATGGAAGACAGAGATGGAGCCACACAAGAAGAGGGGTGAGGACTGGATCCAAGCATGGAGACTCACACATCCGGAGAAAAACATTGCGATGACAGAGCACAGGGAGAGGAACTAAGAATGCAGATCAGAAAGTGGAAAAACGTGAGGCTGGCCAAATTCAAGGTCAGGGATGGGTAATACTGTAGTAAAGAGTGGGCCGGGAAGGTCAGAGACTGTTAAACCAAACAGAGAAAAGACAAAAACCTAAGTCAAGAAACTGGCAAGAATCAGGAACCATAAATCCAATGGATACAGCAGAGAAAAAAGACCAGAGAAATTAACTGAAGTGACTCCTGTCCATGTAAATACAGAATGAACTGAGTTCACTTTGATTGAGCTATAACAATTAGCAAAAGTTCCTGAAGAACGGACTTAAAAGAGCACATTTCATAGCTTTACAACAGCCTACTGCTTAGTTTAAAGAAGACTAAACCAGCACCAATAAAAATCTAAGCTGGGAGCCAATCAAGACTGAACAACCGATTGTACACCCTACCCACACCTCTATGACCGGTGCATTTCCAGGCTGTCCTGTCACTGTGGTGGGGGTTTCACGACCTGCTAGATGCCCTAACATCCATCATCCATCCTCCATAACCACTTGTCCAGTATAAGGTTATAATGAGTCCAGAATCCCTGAATCCCAGAGCATAATATAGGGGAACATATGAACAGGATGCTGTCACATGGGAGACTCACACACACAACAGACAAAACAGAGATACATTTTTTGGACAGTCAGAGGAGATCAGAGTATTGAGAGGAACCCTACACAACACAGAAGGATCATTAAAATCCCACACTTACAGGGTGGAGATGGGATTTGAACTCACAACCCTAGAAAAATCCTGGGAAAATAGAAGCTTGATGCAGATTTTGGTTATTCTTTTTATGTAGTACTTGACCACTGGTTACTTTAACCTGATCAGAGCATAATGAGCAGTCAATCTGAAGCAATACTACGGTAAAGTACTTCATTAGTATCATTTGTAAATTAAGATCAATGCAATTACTTGCCATTTGTCTAGAAGATGTCCTTAGCCAAAATAAAAGAGAAATAATAAAAAAATATGTTTGGGTCTTTCATGTTACATCATTCTTTTTGTATTTGCAGCAAAAGAAAAACAATGCTTTTTATTTAGTAAGGTTGTTCAAGTTAATGGTTTTTTTTTTTTTTATCTACAAAGCATCAAATATCTCCTGTGCTTGTGTTCAGTAATCACTGTAGCATGAAAATATTGTTGTCCCCAGAATCAAAGCTGTTCAGATAGCTATTGAGGATGACCAGAAACGGAATTAAATGTTATTGTCCTCAGTGGACTGGAGTAGGAGGTTTCTTGAGTTACTTGTCAGAAAGAGATCGCAGGAGCTTATCTAAACAAAGAAGGGTTATGCACTTGCCCGTTTGCAGCGGGAGCTGTCTAAAAAGAAACCTTTACTGTCTGAAATAAACACATTTTGTTAGGGGAATTAAAGACTGAAGTACATCAAAGTAACAGGCCTCTTTTTAATCGTAATGAAATTTGGGTCAGTCTGAAACAATAACAAGTTTGACTTGCTATAAATAAGTTTCCGAGTTACCAGAAAGGACGAAAAAACTGCACTTTTTAACTTCTGCTGTTAGTTTGAGGCTGTTCCCATGACTAGGTTGTAGCTGGCATTTCACAGAGTTAAGCTGTAAAAGTCCAATCTGGTGCCACGCATACTTTCCACCATCCAGTGCTGGAGTGCAGCGTAAATCGCAAAGCGGGAAAAAAGCCTCTCTCCTCTTTCATTCTCAATCAACATCAAACTCCAAAATGAAAAAGGCTTTCAAGGAAAAGCCAACTTGGATCATTTTTGCGGGGTTCCCCCCCATTTTGAAAAACCCTGGAAGGACGGTGTTTGAGTGGAGCCAAACTACATCGACCGTGCTGTGAAATCCAAAGTCTTCACACTGATTGGTAGCTAGCTCTGTTGTGTACAGAGCATGCAAAACAGGACACGCAGCTTGCCATGTGTTGTTAAAGTACTCAGTTACAGCTGTGAATGTTTCATCATCGATAGACATGAAAGCCTGATGTTACACTGCACCAAAAAATGCCAAGCCATACAAACCAACGTTTACTAGGAATTCTAAAATGGCCTTCACCACATAAAATTCTCTCGTTAACAGATGTGAGCAAATGGTTCCCAATTAGGTTTTAATATTTGTACTTGTTGTTTATTTGACTGTGCCACGGGGTTCCATTTTTCATTGTAATTATTAATTTACCCAGTAAATGATAGAAATATATACATTCATATCTCATTAATACACAGCAATTACTACCCAATTATGAATTTCTTTAAAACTGGCCTGTCTCACTGGTTAAGTGCCATGCAACTTAAGTTTGCAAAGATTGTTGGAATGACATTTTTTGGTGATCCTTCTGTTTAGAAAGCAGTCTTACATTTTCAGTTTTTGTGTGTGTGCTTTAAATCAATGTTTTGCTATATAAATAAATGCACATATTTTTACAAAAGCCTTTTGACCATCACAGGATGTCTCTCTGAAGATTACACAGTATTAGTTCAAGGTTGTTTACCAGACCATACTTAAAGCCAAACAGAAAAACCACGGCAAAAACCCAATAACCCATGATCTGTACCTTACTGCATACTTTGTACTGCTGCAGAATACTGTTTCAAGGGCATGTGTTTTGTACTTAAGGCAGAATCAGACATCACATATCAGTAATTCATATTACTCACTAGCAATCTATACTCCACAGTGATGTTTCCCAATCCGGTCCTCAGGGACCTACAGTAGGGCCCTGTTTTTGCTCCCTCCCACCTCCCGGTCATGTGGACTGTTTGTGGTACATGATTCTGCTGATCCCGGTCATGTGGACTGTTTGTGGATTCCCGAGGACCGGATTGGGAAACACTGCTCCACAGTAAGCACTGACCCACCTTGAAATTTACTCTCAGTCTAAGGGATGGTATGAAGTCAGATACACCACATTAACGCATCGTTTTCCCCTCCCATATACTGACCCAGTTTAGGGCTGCCATTGAGGAGTTTCAAACACCGGGGGGGGGGGGCCGCGGGCGGGGGGGGGGGCGGGGGGGGGGGGGGGGGGGGGGGGGGGGGGCGGGGGGGGGGGGGGGGGGGGGGGGG
>JAODJX010000129.1:1273412-1299024 GCA_026776945.1 Isichthys henryi | reverse complement strand
CCCCCCCCATTCACTTTCCCATTTTTTGGGTGCCATTTTTGTTTTTAAAAAAACCCACCCCCCCCCCCCCCCCGCTATGAAGCCCTAACTTTATGATTGTGTTCAGCAGCCCTTTCACATGTGCCCTGGTTGTGATGTTTAATTATGTGTTTTCAGTGCACTATTGCATGTCTGTTATCTATTTCGTTGTGAACTGTTACTTGTTGTTTTAACTGGGTGTAACTGAAAAAGCATTCCTATATATTTCTTGCACATGGCCAATAAAACATCTTGAATCAACAAAATATATTTTAATTAACATAATATATTTTTTTGTTTGTTTGTGATACTGTCTTGCGTTAGCATTTGTCAGAACAGAGCAGCAAGTGGAACTTAAGTCATTGTTGGTTTGTTTAGAGATAGTAATTAACACTGTAATTATAATAATAAACTTGAAACAATTGTTAGTATTGAAGCTACCCATCTTGATAATGAGCCAGAAAAGTGACGGCAACCTTACATCACCACCAGAAACAAAAAAAAGCAAAAATATTCCATGACAATTGAATTTGCTGAACTTAAGACATAAGACAGTGTGCTAAACCATGTCATTCACTCATATATATGATACATCTAACTATCGATTCCAGTTGCTTATCCAGTACATATATATGAGTGGTATACACAGAAACATTTATCCAGCAGGCCTGGAGTGCATCAATGCACGCTCTACAAACACAATGCTGGAGAAGGGTAAGGGGGTAGGCCAGTAGGTGATATTTATCTTGAATAGACACATGGGGTATAGGAGACACAGAGGTAACTGGAAGTAACAGCTTGCTTAAGGGAATTGAACAATCCTAATCTTAACCTGACAACCCTCAACTGGATAAGCACTGCAATCATCAGTACTATGTATGACTGATACCTGCCAGAGGATGAACCCGACCTACTGCGAGTCATGTAAGCGGTTATATCACTCCCTAGTGCCTTGACTGCAGGACATTTTGACAGTACCATGAAAGCAAAGATATCAATATGGTTAAAGGACTGTGCAGATGTTGTGCACCGCTGTAGCTGGGGGTGTCAATAAGCTGAGACTGAGGCATCCATGCTGAAGCCCCTCTTACCCACAGAAACAGCAGAGTAAATGGAGACATCAAGTCTCTCCAAGACAATAAAAAACTCAAAACTAAAAATAGGGTCTACGATTCTGATTGGCAGCTCCAAGGGTCAGATATCAGACTGGAAGGACCAGCTGTACCATCAAACAGTCCAGTGTGAGCCAATTCGAAGGTCCCTGAACTAGAACAGAAAGGCTGGACATGCCATAAGATTCCCTTTGAGCCTTGCACACGCCCCCCCCCCCTCCCCCCCCGTAGACACCTGACAAACTTGTGACTGTGTTTAATGTGAAAGCTAAAAGAAGCATTTAATTTAATACAATCATGTTAGCGTCACCATCAAAGTATTGCTTGCGAAAGCCGAAGTGGAGTAACGACCATAAAAATCTGATGAGTGAAATGCTAATAAACCTCCTGCATCTGAAAGGCTGGCTATGAGCAAAGGAAGCTTATTTTAAGACTGGGATTTGCCCCTTCAGGCTCTAAAATCTGTACTAACAGCATCATGTTGGCCGCCCGCATCTACTTACGGTGGAGATACAGCACGCAGCTGTCAATGATCTTATAAAGCTAGAAATCACATCAGATAAGAAAGATCGCAAAAGAACTGTTGAGAGAAAAGAGAATGGTTAACAATTACAGCATGGCTGTAGAGGGAAGCAGCCAGAGCCTTTGGACCTCTAAAGGTTATAGCAGCCTGATAGAATCCTGAGTGATCGTGTTAAACAGCACTTTCATAATGCCACTTGGGGTTTTTTGGCAGCTGAAAGGGCTTCTGGAATCTCGCTGACTCCATACTCATGTCAGCTGGGGAAAGAAGTTGCTTCCTTGTCAGTGAGAATGAATTAAAAAAAAAGGGAAAAAAAAAACTAAATCAAGAGCAAGGCCACTGAGAAATAACTTTTAAATGAAAGCTGAAACCAGAAGAGACAAACGACTCCCACGAGGATGATTTTAGGTAGCCGTGTGATGTCCTGCATCCATTCTGCCAGGATGGCGATTAGCACCACGGACAGCAGCTCCTCATTCAGCCCCAGCCTACACACCTGCCTTAGCTCTTATTTATATGAATATTCATCCTTGGTACCTTTACTGTGCCAATCTGTATGTATTAACATTTCTACACCGGCTAATCTGTACATTTTACCTTTTCTATGCTTGCTTACCACTAGTACAGATGACCAGATGGCTGTCCATGCTAGTGAGACATTGGCATTGGATCGTATAAACTCTTGTGTGTGCTATTGGTTTACATTGTTACTTCTGGGACATTTGGAAATGTCATTTTTGATGCTAGTTTAGCATTATTTCACATAGGCAATTACAAAGCCATAAAATACAGTGTTTTAACCCCAGGCCTTGAGAAACCTCTGCCAATTGTAGAAGCTCACTCCTTAATTAATTCAGTGTTAATGTGAATTGTTACTCCAATAGTAATAGCAATGTGAAGCTACTCCAATTATTTCCATCTATCTTCCAAAAGCTTATCCTGGACTGGGTTACCGAGTCCAATTAATTCTCTCCCTCTTAATTAGTGGCTAATCAATTATAATTTTGATCTGCAATTATATGGGATTGGAAGATCTGTTGTATTTGTATTGAATAAAGTTTCTGATACACTTTGGAGGGAAGGCCTGAATCATCACAATGACATACTTCATGTAGAGAGCCAGAGATCAGATTAGCCTTTTGTTCTTCATTAATGTGCAGCTCAGTGGACACATTCAACAAAACTTCCTGCTTCATTCATGGGCAGCACCGGGCTGGTCAAGTTGAAGCAGGCATGCCGGTGTTCAGCGGATCCGAGATGCAGTCGGGCAGGTCAAGGGCAGCTCGCAGAAACTTCAAAGAGAAGTTCTGCAACGAGAAGGTGCTGCACCGTACAGCTAAGGCAGGAACAAGCTGGGAAACTGAGAGCGGCTTTTGCGTGACAACTGCTGCCTTTATGCAGGCGCTAAATTAGATAACACAATAACACAATATTCTGCTTTTAAAGAATGTTATATATACATACACACCTATTTGTTGTGATAACACTGTGGCCACATATCTCCAGGGTTTTGGTTCACTTTCGCCCTGAACTGTGCGTCTACGTGTGTGTGTATATGGGGGGGGGGGGGGGGCTGCACAGTGTGTGTGCAACTGCGTGGGCCCTGTAACAAAATGCCTTCCCAGACAAGGTGTCCCTTGCCTTGTACCCTGCCTTCCCTGAGACAAGCCCCAGACTCACCGTGATCCTGTACTGGAGAAAAGAAATTACAGAAGATGGATGGGTACACATTTTTTTTGGGTGAGGGACGATAGAGTTACTTAGCAGTGATAAGAGAAGTGCCAGTGAGAGACCAGTGAGAGAGAGAGAGACCTCATTTCCTCAGACGTTTCCATTTCACATCCCGCCGTTCCGAAAAGGCTGCAACCAGACACGAACGGGGTCTCGAGGCCCCCCTCCCGACACCCCGTGGCTCCTTCCTGTGAATCCGCTCCCATTGCTGCTAGGAAGCTGAGCAAAGGGCAGCCCCAAGACATCCCATCCGTATTAATCTCGCGCCCAGAATCGGGAGTGGAGTGGGGTGGGATGGATAGGGAATGGAACATCAGCGGGAGATTAGAAAGTGGGCAGGAGGCAGGATAGGGAGGGAATGGGAAAATGCGGATTTCAAGCTGCCCTGGCGGAAGGCAGCAGCACTTGATTTTTTTCTGCCTTTTTTTATCGAGGATCACATTAAATCGGCAGTGGACTCTTCATTAATTCAGAGCCATAGCCTGAGAGAAGAAACGCAGCGCGGGAACATTAAAGCCAGACAGCAAGTACATGCAAATCGGGCAGAACGCAGAACCTGACTGGCTACCACAGCTCCTGTCCATCAAATACAGTGACATGTATCCAGGATAAAATATCCCTTTCTTTCGTTTCTCCGGAAAGCTCTTGATTTTCAAAAGCACCTTAATAGCAGGATGAAATTAATAACCTGAGATACTACAACAGCAATATACAGTAAAAATAAGGTAAATAAAACTTAAAATGAGACCAGAACTGAAGTGCATTCTCCTTTGTTGAAAGCAATGCTGGGAAAACTTTCACTTTAATCTCCTTTTCATGCAACTTAATTAAAATTACTAAAAATTACACATTTTTTCTAATCTAGAATTCCAAATAAAAACGTGATTAAAGATATTACTTGTACTGACATTTAACTGGATTTAAAAGTAATGTCAGTAGTGTCTTGCTGTTATACCCCTTGTACCATAAATAGCACAAGGTGGGGGTGGGCAGAAACAGGTCATGCATACCCTTGATTTTCTTCTTCAGAGGGGGAGGATAGAAGAACATGCAGCAGTTGCTTAGGTCACCACCCCAGTCTGTCACTCTGCAGCATAAATCCCCTCCCACAGCCCAAAACCATGACTTGTGGCATCCTGTCCAGGTATCGGCTATCTCGAGCCCTGTGCGTCTTCGGACAGGCGTCACTGCAGACTAACAGCAGTACGTTATAGAGAAGTTGGATGGATGGATGGATGGATGAGCTTGTTATGTCAGACGTATGTACTACTGTAACTTTCACTTATTGGTACTAGGCCTGGGCGATGTCCAAAAATTTAAATATTGGGATAAGCATTAATACATCCAGTTGGCTTAACTCTCCATCCATCCATTCGTCTGTCCCACCATCCGTCCATCCATCCATCCAGTAATCCTGGTAAGGGTCATGGGACAAATGTTTTTCTAACATTTTGTAATATTGTAGTCTCTTGCATGTTTATGAATAAACTATATTTTTAAGTAAATTTGAGTATATAAAAATATTGAGTATATAACTTTTGAAAATCTCCAATATAACACCTTAATCAAATGCATTTAAAAAGAAGCACGTGTAAACCTAATTAGCCAAGTGCCTGTTTAAAAACTGCAGTTTGTGAATTCAGTATTCACTCACAACGTATAAAAATCTAATTGCACGACTGCTGCAGTTCGAAGTTGCAGTTCTCGCAGACGTAGCGCCCTGGTACTGTTAAACTGCCTTTAGGTGTAACCACATCACAGGTCTCATCTTCGCCCTATTATCCATCTACACCTACTGCTCACCAAAATACCACGTGTCTTACTCTCTGCAGTAGGGTGGCACATTCCGGTAAATGATACAGAGCGTGGTCCAGAATTACTATGTAAACGCTGTCTTTACAAATGCCCCTCAGATATACTTAATGCCCTTTTGGTAAAAGTAGCTTAATCTGAGGGTATTAAGGAGGCATCGAGAAAGAAAAAAAAAAAACAATATGGTGAAATGCTGCATTTCTGCTTGACGGAAGGTCGTTTTCATGCAATAAAAGCTTGAGAAATCCCAGCATGTACAACATTAAAGGGATGCCAATGTTGGGGAAATTGCCAAAGGGGTGAATTTTAAATAATTTTCCCAAAACAACAATTAATTGCTTTGCTTGAACGTGACACATCTTCATCCCCCACACAAACATTCATTGAGTCAAATAAATTAATCTTCAAGCACGCCTTTCTAATCAGAATCTGTATAATAACTCAGGAGAGCTGCTGTCTGATGTAGCGGAGATGTTTGACAAATTTTAATGCATGAATAATGTTTTCATAAAAATTTTACCTCAGGGCATCTATAATTCACGCACCCTAGTCTCCTGTGTGATGATTAAACACATGCACAAGATGCTACAGGATGGTCAGGGTAAAGCTGGACAGCTTCGCTTGCTGATCTCCATAGTTTTACCCAGACTGCTCTGAAAAATCTGATAACCGTGATTCAGAAATCGGCAAGAAAGAGAAAACGTCAAGTGTAAAGAGCAGGAAAAGGTCTGCGATGGGAAGTTTCACACCACGTGTGAGAACTGGATAGAGTCCCATGTAATGATGTGTCACACGCTAAACACAAGCTGCTGTCAACCGATGGACGGGCCAAGGGGGAAAACAACCACCCAGTTCAGACAGTGCTATAAAAATAGCACCAATAATTGCTGTTCTAATTAGTATGTCAGTAATGGAGCAGTGCGCAGAATGGGCACAGCATTCAAGGGATCACCCTGCTGCATTGCTGCATTCTGGCTGTTGTAAATGCATGAGGTTGGTTGGAGGGAGGATATACTTCCTCCCCACACGTTACAATAAATAAACGCTTTCGCTGAGCTAGCAGTGTATGGCTGCTGATAGAGGATAGTCTTCCTAAATCAATCCCAACCCTGGAGAAGTTAATATTCCAGTGGTAGTGTGGCAAGGTGGCACAGCCAAAGCGAGAGTCAAACCCTGCAGTAGGCCTCTTAGCGAGGAGTCTGCCAGCGGCTGCAAGGCTCACTCACTGCACACAACCTTTCGTCAAACATGAAAGGTTTCGGCGCGATAACAATCCCGCTATCACCATCAGCAGCTGTCGCCCAAGCAGTACAGTAACAGGATGGAACATCGGAATAGCAGAAGCTAAGATATGAGACAATTTCTGATAGGTTTTCAGGTAGGCAAGATTCACCGAAGATGACTTGGTACTTGACTTGTTAAAGTACATATAAGTATATATCAATCGTCAATTCCAGACAAAACTTCATAGTTTCCTTAATCTAAGATCCAAAACAAATCAAGAAGAATCAGGTATTTTCATAAACATCACAGATTTGACCTCAGTAATCAATAACAGGATCATTTCATGTCATGGAGATTTTTTTTCCCATATTCTCTATTTCAAAGACTCAATATTTAAGATGTGCATGCTTTGCTCAGAAGTTGCATCAATGTTTAGCTGCAGACATACATTAATTACAACCAGAAAAGAGAGGGTAAAACAGACATCCAACTTACAAGATTACATTTCCTTAGAGGTCAGAGCTGAAAACACAAATTTAATCCCCATGGTACTCTAAAGTATGATTTATTAAGTATGGCTGTAAAGTATTAAATGGAGACAACATCACCATCCCTTCCCTTTGAGTAAAAATACATGTTTATGCAAGAAAAGCGGTTTACTTAGTGCATCAATAAAAATAAAAATTACCTTGTCAACAAGGTCAGATGAAGTAACCATTATATTTAGGTCCACTAATTGAATTCGCTGTTCGGTTTAGAAGCTGATGATCAGAGACTGAATGAAAAGAGAACAGTGATAGAGTAAAATCTTACGTATTAGCAGAGCCACTTTTGGGCATAGCACACATTATCTAGAATCCCTTCTAAGCATTTAAGTCGAAGGACAGAAAATGAGACGCTGTGTTTTAGGGCAAAGACATGTGACATTATGCAAAGGAACAAAAGCGACTGTGGTGCTTTTAGAAAAGCATATATTTTAACAGCTCCCCAATTCCTCTTCATAACGGTAAGACCCCCCCCAACATGCCACCTTCTTGCTCTGTAAGTTACTACTGATTGTGACAGCCTGACAGTACGCTGGTCCCGCATCCACACAATTAATGTACATTAAGCTGCGGACCTGATGCTTTTGTCTGGCATTTGACACCCATTTACACAGATGGATACAAGAAAGACTCTGGCTAAGAACCATGTTTGACAGTATGCAAGCAGGTCCAGTCTTAATGCAACCGGAAACAGTCAAGAGTCGATACGTGTTACATCACCTGCAGCCCATATATACCCATCAGGATCTCCTCACTGGAATAAAATAAGATCATGCGATACAGCACATGGCTGTAACTATGTCAATAATGTCAATTGTTAGTGTATGTGGCAACAAGGTCAGCAAACCCAGGTAATTGACTTTCTACAAAGGCGGCACTGGCCTTCCCAGGAACACTACACGGTTTGTAATGTACATCTCACCACATTTTTGGTGAACCAAATATTCTTCTATGTATCTGCTTACGTTCTAGTACCCAAAATAGACCATCATTTAGAGAAACATACTAGTGCTATAAGCAAAATGTAGTTTTGTAACAGACCCCTGAAAAACTTTCTTACTGAATTTATTTTTATGATGCTCATTGATGCCACTGTATGTAAATCTTCTAACCCCACCTCCAGGCTCAGTCTGTCTCTCCGGACCAGTACCTGTTTCTGTGCTGGCAAGTAAAAAACCAACAAGTTTCATATAAATCCTTTTTTTTTTCTTTCTCATTTTTAGTCACATGACTGGTCATCACATGACTGGTCATCAGTGTTTCTCATACTGTGTAGGTCCACGTTATTTTAGAAGGCAGACAGACACCACATATGTGCCAAGGGACGTGCCTGTGGTTCCGTTCCACCTACAGGAGGAAGCTTGCAGACATACCTTTCTATTGTGACGTGGGAGGGAGAGTGCACAGTAAAGGGCTTCCTGGTCCCAGCGCTCTCAGCCCGGAGCGTAAACAGGATCCTGCAGTTCAAAACAAAACAAGCTTATTGACTCTTCCACTGAAAAGACTGGAGCTCTAAACCAGAATACCATCGGAACTGCATTGTTCCGTAAAACGTAAAAAATTCAAATATATGATGCATAGCTGACTCTGCGACAGTATTTCACACTTCACAATTCATTTTCATGACTGTCAAAAAAACACCTTTCATAATAAAAGCATGTCTTTGGTACGTTTATACAGTGTTAAAGTATAACATACAGCCACCACCACAGCATAAAATCCTTTAGGAACAGAGACTTTGTTCCTTGCGATGTATGTGCAGTATACAGCTAGGGATCAGTTAGTTTAAGTGATGCGAGAAAACCCAGTGGATGAGGTCATCATGCCCCATCAGTCAGTGCCTGGTAAACCCAAACAAAACTGGTTTATACCAGCGGCTGAATAACATCCAATAATAGCACCCAAAATGGGTTTCAAGGCTTCTTTCCTCAATACAATAGTTATTCTAATAAAAGTAACAGAAAGCTTAAATACAGTTCCACTGCAGAACATGTTCATTCCTGTGTGTAGCACTGGAACAGGTAACTTAGCAGAATTCAAACATGCCCATACATCAGGTCAGGATTACCCCCCCCGCCCAGAACTCCACTGCAGTTCTGAGGTCCATGCCTATCTGACAGGCAGCCCATGTTATCAGTATACCCACCCCCCTTAAAGGTGCAAAGTGCTCACAGGAACTTGAAAAATACTGCCTCCCAGAGGAGGCTGTGCAGGGGTAACATGAGAGAGATCTGGTGTCAGTCTCAGCTAGGGAATACAGACGATCAAAGGATCAAAGGCCAGTCTTCTGCACAAAGGCCTGAATAATTCATCACACTCACACCTCTGCGCTCCCAAGAAAAGACTGGATGTCCGCATAAAATGGTCTGGCGTTTCATCCAATCAGAATACTACAGAGTCCTCTCTACATTTAGCATTCAGCTTAACAACACACATGCACATTATAACTTGTATACTTATATTGATTTATGACAAGCTTATTTGCAAAATTCATCACAGTTAGAAATACCAAAGCAGTGCAAACTGTAAAATCAAGATGTAAGCAGGGTATTCATTATGTGCCAAATTTTTACAGATGCTGTTGTGTAATTACTGCAGAGTTGGATTGGCACGTTATACACATTGACTTAAACTGGGAAATTTTTGTAGCAATTTCCAGTGGAAGATTTTACGAAGTCCTCCTTGCAGCAAGTGTTACGACTACAGAAGTGAGTACTACTAAGCCTGAGGGAGGGAGCGTCAGCACGATTTTTAGAGGTGTCGAGAAGCGCAGTGGAAGGTATGCAGTCAGACGTCGATGCAAGCCACTAGCTTCCACAACAATGATAGGATGCAATGCTATATGCTAAAGGTAACACTTTCCCAAACAAAGAGTCACAATAAAAACAATGATTTCGGGAATGACACTGGCTTCATTTTAATCATTTGAACACCAAGTCCTTTTTTTGGTGTTAGGCAAACAGCTGCGCAAAGTGAGTGAGGATGCCAAGTATAATGTCAATTGATTACATAGCGCGGCTATGTGTTAGCGTGCAACACAGCTGACATTTTGCCTGGCATTTGAACACGCTGTTGGCAGAGGCGATAGGCATGTTTCGAATAACATCAAAGCACCTTGACTGAGTGCCAAAATATAAGGTTAGACAGGGAGCCCCACCCCCACCCCCTCATGTCATCCCCTCCCTCCTGCTGTTGATTTTCAATCAGACTGACACTAGAGTGTGCAGACACTGTGCTCATGTCGTCAGACCCTTTCCGGAAAGCTCTGTGAGACGTGTGACGGGTGTGCATTGGGGGGGGGGGCACCCAATTCCTTCCACGCGAGGTCGCCCCCGTGTCTCCGCTGCTCAACATCAGCTAAACAGTCACAAAGCCAGGCTGCCAACGGACAGACTGTGGTTCCAGGGACCTGCCGGGCTGAGACGTCTGATCGTTGACGCACTGTGACATGAAGTGCACCCAAGGGCCATCAAAGATGACAGCAACCTGCAGAAAGAATTACTCATATTCCTACTCAGTTTATTAGTATTTGTGCATAATATTATTCCCAATACAGTGATCCCAGTGTGTTTAGTCGAAATTTAACAAAAACATGGGCTGACTGGAAACCAATTAACTGTGGGTTGCACACATGCATGGATGTGCAATGCAAGTACAGAACAGAAAACCTCCAGGGGGTGGGGCTTTGGGTGGCCCCCCAGGGTCTTAGTATTACCAGTCAGAAATCAAGGGTGAAACATAAATTAACAAAAATTAAAGGTGGTCAAATTATGTAAATGATTCACGGCAGCGACGGCCTCCTGGCTCGTCTCGGGTATTGTGGGGTAGCACAATTAGGAATGAAATGGTAAGCGTGTGAATAAATAAAACTGAATGGCCACAACTGCAAAAACTAGCGTGCATTAATTTTCCGCAAATGTTTACCCTGTTGGAGTTGCGGGGACGCAAAGCCAGACCCTGAAAGCGGCTTTAGTCCTGGATGCGATGCCAGCCAGTTGCATGGCACTCACGCGTCACACACGAAGCGCACTGCTAGGACACCACGTGACCATCGCACGCTGAATGCTGAGCCACCGAAGCTAAAAAGGTTTTGCCTCAGCCATGTAATATCAGAATGCAATCTTTCTCTAATTAACATTTCACTGTAGGAAAAATGCACTGCAAAACATAGCCTAGATTGATATTATTATCAGAGCCCCGGTGGAACACTGATTTTTTTAGGGATCCGTACATGCTTCTCATGACTTTCTACTGTAGCAGGCATGGAGTACAGCAGTTGCTCATAAGATCACTGTATGCCCTGTTTCCCAGAAATACGACAGCCGGATCATAGCTTATGAATTCAAATCAAAAGTCCATGATCGTTTTACACCAGTCTCCCGTCGTCATATCCGGAACATAATTAAAGCGTTTTTATAGCGTTTTAATGTTAAAAAATGGGCAGCTTCCAAACTGCAGACACGGCGATTCGGAGATCATAGTCTGAGTGTCGCGGTTTTCTGGGATTAGGACTTTAATGCCGGGCGGTTCTTTGTGCTCCCACAGCTGTCGAGTGCTGAGGCGTATCATCCAATTTCACTCGAAGTCCGAGGCATATCCTGCCGTGAGTCACACTACCTCAGGTGCCTAAATTGGGGGCAACGGGCTGCTACAAAGCAAAACAAGTTCTAAATAAAGAAATTTAAAAGACAGTATGGGCCTAAACATACAACCCATTGGACTTTGCTGACACCTCTCACCTAAAGTTCGAAAAACCAGAAACCCCGTATTATTACCTCAGCAACACAACCACCGGCAGGAAGCTCTCGAATTCACCTGTTATTGGGCGCCTGACTCACGTGCGGCAGATTCGCGCTATTCATTGGCATTCGCAGTGCTACACCGCGTATTAGCGTGTCTTGCCAAGTGTTTGAATGACTGCGTGGAACGGATAACCTTCTTCAGAGGAGAGCTACTCGTCACAAAGGCAGCGGAGCAGAAAACAAATAAATGTGCTGGCAAGGCGCAGGCAGAGTGCCCGGACGTGTGTAAATCCTGTGAAAAGTGTCAAAACTAAGAAGCAGTTTCCGTCATTCTGTCCTGAACTCCAGTGCCATTAAACCACGTAATACATTTCAAAAATTCAGTTATAAATATTATTTATTTTGCCTTTTGTCTTCCTGACCTTTACAGATAATTTATGCAGCAGTTGGGGGTACCTGGAATAAAGCATAACATCATTAGTTAATGAACACATGCTGCGATTAAAGTCGACATGCATGGGCAGCCTCTGACCCTGCAGAGAGACAAACCAGAAACTTACAGAAAAAGACTGAGACACAAATAAAGCATTTTTTTCCTTTGTGAATTCGATATGAAATAACATTTACTTAAACATTTATTTTACATGAACTGATTTTTTTTCTAAAACGGTAACACCGATATAAACATCTCTTATGAGGACGCTCTCTTTGTTGGCATGTATATGTGTATCTTGGCACGATCCATTACACTGATGTCATATATGCCATCATTCCTACTGGACAATCCCTCCAGCAACTGGACCACCTGATAAGGACTACTGCACCCCCCCCCCCCAATCATCCATGAACAGTACTATTTCACATATTATCTGCAATTGCATTTATCACTGGTACTTTATAGATGCCATTTTCCTTTGAGTCACCGTCTTCAAAGAGGTCAGGGAATTGATTTCACTTCGGCTTTTCGATTCCCTCTGGAAAAGCAACACTAAGTGCTCCGGCTGATCCAGACACACAGCCATACTGGGCAGGTACAATGACATCTTTATTAAACCTGCATGTGCACACACAGATCCAAGCTGTTGCGCCAGCCAAAATGATAACATGAGAAAACCTACGAGGGAAAACCTAGAAGGGACAAATATTACAAACATGTATGAGGCATGTGTTAAGGTTCATGTATGAGGCAGGTGTTAAGGTTAAGGGCCTTGCTCAAGGGCCCAACAGGGAAACAGTCACCCTGCCAGCCATAGGATCTGAAATGGCGACCTTCCGATCACAGGTGCAGAAACCTAACCCACACTGCCAACCCATAACTTTAACCACTATGCCACCTGCTGTCTCAGGCCCTAAACAGCATTTGTTTGCTTTCCTTCAGACCAATGCACCGCAGTAGCAGCAGACACTGTCTGGAACAGATGTACCATTTGCATTTTCTCTTCTATGGCTTCATCATCTCGCTGTGCGAAAATAAAATACATTCTGAATTAACCTTAAGCGACATCCAAAAAAGTATGTGTGTTCATTATATGTGACAGAGCCCAAGATGAATGCAAGCATTGCATACACTGCCTGGTTGATGGGTCTGCACCACCTTCAGGTGAATCAGGGTCACGCAGAATCATCACATCCCAAACAAAAGAATGATAAAAATTAAAAAAAAGATACATTTAGATGCGGTGCGAGTACATGCAGCTGAAATGAGGTTTCTTTGTAGGGTTGCGTGGCTCAGTCTCTGTGACAGTGTGAGGAATTCAGAGATCCGCAGGGACCTCGAAACAGAGTCACTCTTCCTTCAGATCGAGAGGAGGATCGGAAGTGGATGGGCATTTTATGATAGGGATGCCACCTGCTTGGCTCCATGGAAGCCCTTCTGAGAACTTCTCACTGCGTGGAAGCCCCAGGGCAGACCTAGGACATGCTGGAGGTATTCTTACAGTACATCCCAGATGAATATCTGGTGATCCACCAGAATGAGCTACTGTCCATGGCCTTGGAAGAAGAGGTCTGATCTGACCTACATGGTGCATTGTCACCGAGACCCTCACCAGAGAAATGGCATGAAGATGGTTTCCGGAATGAACATGATGATTTATATGCAGTTTGCATAACTTGTGCACCCAGAGAGGGGAAATGAAATTCTACCTGAGAATTTCATTTCTAAGCATTGTAAACAATTTCCACCTGAATGGGCTTTTTATACCTACATGAAAACATGCAAAAAAAAAACGTGTCTGTAATAAGAAAAGTTTTTCTCAGATCTGCTCAGCAAAAGGAAAGCTGTCCTTTATGTGTTAGACTTCAAAGAGTAACAACATAGCAGCTGACATTGACAAAAATTATCTGAAACAACCTAATGATCCAAGAATCTGATATGACCTCTTTCTTACTGGGGTCTAATTACACCCCCACGATACACTAGCCTGCAGCCACTAGCCTGTGCAAAAGCCTAAGTATGATTACGTAAACATCCTGATCAAGGACAGATTTACCTACAAAATACAAAGGATTGAAATCAAAAAATGATCCTTTTTTAAATCCAAAACGTGGTCTAAAATGACAGATAATGATGTAAAAGCCACAGAGGTGCAAAACATGGTGAGGAAGCCTTGCTCTTATGATGTGTAATATCTTTGGGGCAAACTGGGGTTATTCACTGTCCTAAACTGGAGGTCATAATACATTTTGGGCAGGAATCTTACATCCTTTACTTGTAGTCCAAGAACTTGAATTGCACAAGACGCAAGGCAATACAATTTTTAAATTTATATTTTTTAGGAGTTAGCTAGCTGTACAACATGTAACCGAGGGTAGGTGCTTATGTTCTGTATAATTTCCATACCACCCACACCCCGCCCCCAAAGTTCTGAGCTAGAAGGACCAAGTTCCTTTGGTCTGCTTTCTGTCACTGTATGTGAGATGAACTTCCCAGTGTTACTGTCCATCTCTTCCCAAATTTCTATGCATCAGCCTTTGCACAACCTACCAGAAAAGGGAGCATCTCTCCAAGACAGCTACAGAGTTAAATTTGTCACAACCGTGTCTTCATTGATGCACGTTTTTTTTGAGGATGCTATTATCCTCTCCACTCAAATCATATAAAACACATTGGACCCAGTGCTAGTCTTTGACTTAAATTGTTAAAAAGTATCAAGTAATTAAAAACCAACAAAAAAAAAATGCTATTTTCATTGCTTTTATTTCGGCCTTCAAATGTATACAAACTGCAAGCTAACTAATTAACTAGCATATTGTTTTTTTATACTTACAGAGGTATAGCTAATATCTAAAAATAGCCCCCATCCTATTCACCAAGCAAGGATTCTTTTGGTAATCTTTTGGTAAGTTTATCTATTATTTGTCTTTTGCCAAATGAAATAGTTGCTGTTTTCCATTCTTCCATCTTCCATACCAGCACAGGGTCCCAATGAATGGGGAACGTGCCCCCAGGGGTACAGGGCACAAAGCAGGGGAACACCCTGGATGGGATGTCAATTCATTGCAGACCATACTGACTGTTCTTTTTAAGCAGAACAGATTAAAACTTCTGAAGAATCAAAAGTAAAGGAGCACACACTCAAAAGCCAAAGACAGTAAAAGTGGAATCGAAATGCTTATGGGAGTTTTACTTGAACAAAAATGTTCTGAGGGCAGAAGGACAAATAATTGGTTAAGAGACATAACCAATCAGACTGTAGAGGAGGCTGGTCCAAGCAACTAGAGGAGGCGGGACCATCCAATCAGATGTCTTGATCCGGCCTTCTCTAGATTCTTGGACCCACTCCTCGACAATCTGATTGGTTTTCTCTCTGAACCAATCATTTTTCCTCCTGCTCCCAGAAAAATTTTGTGTAAGTAAAACTCCCACGAGCGATGGAAACAGAGTAAAAATCCATAAGCTTAAGTTTTCTTAAAAGGGAACTGCTGATATTCAATTACCACAGTGTTCACAGGATGTGTTAACAAGAATTATGAACATGTTTACTTTGGACTGGGATCCTCATTTACAGAATTTTTAATTTAATCCAAACATGCCGCAGACAAACCAGTTCCTTATGTATCAATGTATCCGTTCCTTATGTATCAAGCTATGTATCAATTAAGTTTCGATATCTGCGATATCTTGGTTGGAAATCACTCACAGAAGATGCTTATGCAATCACATTTTATGACTCTGCTCAGTAAATGTTTTACATATCACAAATGTTTTCCAACAGATGCTTTTGTCCTTAACATATCATTTAGCGTCTGATCACAGCATCAGACAACATCCCCCAAGCCACTGGGGTTTAGGGCTTTGCTGAACAGTGGTTTCACTCTGCTAGCCACGGGATTTGAAACAGTAACTTTCAGATAATGGGCACAAAATCCTAACGCACCAGGCCACAAGCCTCCCCCTAGTACTACCCCCGACTGCTGACGCATTATAAATTCTCTTAAAGCTGGTGCCACATTTAACATCTTTACATTCATGTTACCTGTCAACCTGATCTGGGTAAATGCACAACACATCTCCCCTCCCCGCACAAGCAAACCTGAAGGTAGAAGGCATCCAGTTAGCGAGCAAAGACACGCCAGCATGGGGAGAGAGGCTGCAAGTGAAACAAGAGCAGGAATACTCAGAAAAAGCATGGCAGGCGACCATCACGGTGGCTGTGGGTAACCATCGCCGGCTAATGAGCTATTCCTCTTAATGGCAAGGACGTTTCTGAAAGACAAGCTCAAGAGATAGCATGCCATTAGCAAGTCTGAAGCCCTTAATGCAGCTGTCATCTTTTTCAGATGCAAAGAATTCAGACTGTTTTTATTGTTACCTTCATAATATTTTAATGGAAGCTAGTTTAGTTCCGGTCCTGTAAGAAAATGTCCATAATTTCATCACAACCACTTACTTTCAAAGACATCTAACATTCTGAGGTTATGTTTCCACGATTGGCTTCTCTTCTATTTTCTTAACATAACTAATTTTAATATTAGGTCCATTAATAGCATTTTTTTAATTAGAAAAAAAAATATTTCTGCTGTTTTTAAATATTTGATTACTATTTACTTGTTGATGGCACTCAAATTTTGAAGGTGCTCTTTTTCATTTCAATAGGTCGCAAACTACTTACTGATGTCTTACTATATAAAAGGGTTGTAGTTTTGACTACAAAAGTCAAGTCTGCCTTGAATCTAAGACGCTGAATCAGAATTAATGAGTCACTTGTTTTCATGATCTAGTTCAGGCTATAATCGACATTCACATACAACATTTCTATTCCATGTCTAATCTACCAACTAGTAAAAATTTAGTTTGTTTTGTATGTCCTTTTTTATAGAAACACATTCCTTCATTTTTTCATACATCATTGCGTAACTGAAGTAGATGGTTTGTGTTGTGAACCATGAAGAAAGACAGTCGTTTCTGACAATGGTCTTTCCATTTCAGGTCTGTGAATCGTTGTCTAGCGGCTACAATACAACCGAACTATGAAGTTTTCAGACTGCAACCGTTTTCATTCGATTTCACGGTTTATGAACCAGCCCAAAGACCACACATAGTCAGTTCATGACGTTAATCGTTAATTATTAAATTTGTTTTGTGTTTCGTTAGGAAAAGATATACTTAACCTTTTGCTACAGATACTGACCATGGAACTTCACAGGTTCTTTTCCACGTATTAAAAAAACACGAGTTATAAATGAATTGAGGAATAAATAATTTTAATGTATGTACAAATTGAATCCATCCTGCTTAAACGTGAATATTCGAGTCTCCTGTGCATCGGATACACTACGCTTTGCTTCTTTTAAAAAAAAAATTAAAGGTCTGTATTTAGGCATTATCAATTGGTCTACATTTTTTGGACATTCAAAGTACTGTTTGTATTGTATTAAATTATCTACTTTCATGTACTTTAAACTGTAAGCCATCTTTCTGGCTGCATGTGTATTTTTCGGTGTTATGTGTTAGTGTACAGGATTGAATTCAATTATTTTTTGAATGATAATTATGTTAAGTGATACTTCGGCAGTGTTTTTATAGTGCATTTATGTCATACGTGCACACGATTTCCTAGCACTGAAATATGCGTGTGCAGATTACTGACTTAATTTTGTTATTATACGTCCTGACCGCAGTATTCCTGTAGGGGGCGTAGTTCTCAGCGACGTACAAAAGTGTAATTCATACATTTCATAGGTATGACACGTTTTAGGAAGCATCAGGAAGATGCAGCGATCGGTGTTATGGTTCACTGGGCGATCCATTTCTGATAATGATCCATCGCCAGTTGGACTCACTCACCCAAGATACTAATTGGAGTTTGGCTTATGCCCCATTTGCAATCAAACACATTGGTTATGCACGTTATTGTGATCAAGAGAGCAATAAGCTGCAAAGTAAAAAGACCAAACTAAGTATTATAATTGCAATAGCAGCTGACACGTATGGTCAGTATTTAATGGTTCTTTTTCGTTTGTTGCTTTCTTTGAATAATTATATTTTTCTGATGCTGGATGATGACGTGTGTGTGTGTGTGTGTGGGTGGGTCGGTGTTTAGCTTGTTTGTGCAGGGGGTGTGGTACCGTTATTTAAACTCCCAAATTATTTTGAACCCACAACAAAAAAAGATCGTAAGATTGGATTTTTAATTACCTGCACTTCATTTTCAACTCGTATAACTTTAGACACGGGACCGAGGCAGAGATATAACAGAATATAAAAGAAATTAACTTCCCACCACAAATAAGCGTAAAAATCGGGCAGATTAATAAAACGCAAGTTTACAATCCAGAAGTCCAATTTATTTTGTACAATAAAAAAGAAGGAAACAAAGCTATCTAGGAGGCCACAAAAAATATACCAAGCAGCAGAAACGCATAAGGTTACTAACAATAACTACTTGCGTAAATAAACGCTATAATAAGAAAGTAAAACTATTGGGTTGAGCTTTGATGTTGATGTTGCACACAGTACAGAGTCTTATGAAGCGCAAGTCTGCAATCCAGGACGCCAACTTGACTGTCATCGTACGGGCTGTCAAGCTACCCATTCGTCTTTCTGGCTTTTATTGATTTAAATGCTGAGATGAAATGTCCTGCAGATCTAAGAAGAATCAGCCTTACTCTTACTGTCAAGTTTTCAAGAAAGGTTTAACTCGTCCCAGCAGTTAAAAATTAAAATATTCAGTAACACTGATCCAAAGAAATGCGGACGAGATTAAGAATGTCATTGGCGAAATAATGGTATATAATGAATACCACCCATCAAGAGAAAAAGAAATACAGTTAGGTAATGGAAAGACATAAATCCGCAGACGTATGCAATTAAGATATGAAAAACATCACTTATAAATTGAAAACGCGATAGCTTATTACTGTACTTCCCAAAACACTGATAGTTTTGGGTCTTGATGGTCTTGGCAAACACCCAGCAGCAAATAAAAACGGACATCGGCGTAACTCAAATACAAACACCGCCGCTAAGAACCAAAAAGTCATTTTCTTAAAAGAAAAAATATAAATGTTCGTAGTTACGTATGAGTAGTGAGACAATGAATGCAAAAACTAATTCAAAATAAAAACAAAAAGAAGAAAAAGACAAAGAAGAAAATTATAGGAAGAGGAAAATTACTCACCAAGCAAAATTTCAGAGAAAATAAAATGTTGAAAGACCAATAATATAGGAGTATAACGAGCAGAACACAGACGCTCCAGCGATGCAGAAATCACACTGACTCGGGTAATACGCACAAGCCCACTATGAGCGTGGAGCAAACCATTCTACCAAGAGTCGGGGGGAACCTCTCAGGAATTTACGCTCTTTTCTCTGGATGAACAAGTTCAGGCCCCGTAGTATAAGAAGGCTGGTAATTGGAATGGTTATTTGATCGGAATCCAGTAAGAAAATTCATAGCCCATGTGCATTTTTGTGGGGTTAACAGAGGCTTTATCGGAGATTACACGCCTAGGGTAAATTATGGTTGGAATACCTGAGTGAGAAAGAAATGCAAGCTGGTGAACGGGTGCATTGTGTGAAATAGTACCTTACATCTTTTGTGAGCTTTGTAAGTTCATTCCTTAGTTTCCGTGTATTGTTACTTTAAAATATTTTTTCGATGTTTAGACGTGTATTGTATAGAGATCTTACCATTACTACAATGTTTTCTGTAAATTTCCCCCTTAAGTTCAGACTAGGTAATCTATTTGAAGCTAAGCAGGTTTGGACCTGGCTGGTTCTTGGATGGGAGACCAGCTAGGAAAGTTGGGTTGCTTCAGGAAGAGGTGTTATTGTGGCCAACTGGCTAGTCCATCCTTTGATCTGTGTGGATCCCATTGTGGCCAGTGCAGTGACGAGGACACTGTGCTGTAAATAATGATGCTGTCCTTTGGATGAGATGTAAAATGGGTCCTGACTCTGAGGTTACAAAAGATCCCTGGGTATTCTTTGAAAGAGTAGGGGGGAGGTTACCCTCATGCCCTGACTAAAAATGCTCACCGTGGCCCTATCAAATCAAGCCTCCTAATCATCCCCTATACGTAACTGGTGGATTCTCTCCTGCCCCTTCACCACCTTAGCCGCTGTGTGGTCAGCGTACTGGTGCAGAATTGCTGCCATTGCACCATTCAGGTGGGGGCTACACAGTGGCTCCCCATTGGTTCTGTAAAGGTAACATTCAGACATCTGAGGGAGGGGATGATGCTGTTTGATGAGTCATTAACAGTTTTAGCAGTTTCACGATGCCTGTCATTTACAAACTACTAAAATGGTAAATGTTTTTCAAACATTATGTCAAAATATACCACTTTCAATAAAATGCCTGTTTTGGCCATTACAGTTGCTCAAAATATTATGTGAGGTTGATTAAAAGGTCTTTTTGATACCACTTCAAAGCTTTAATATCTTTTACTTTTTATTTATTGGACTCTGTAATTTGTAAGAAGTAAAAGTACCTCAGGTTTAAACCAGGACATGCTCAGAATTGACAGTCCACTCAATCATAATGGTTTGATATCAAACGAAATGTAATGTAGACTACAGTATGTCTGTGGTTTGATGCTGTCCTGACAGTATCCACACTTTGGTCTTCAAACCAAAGGCCAGATTCACTAAACTAATCTGTAATGCTTTTAAGTAAAGAAAGTCAGTTATATTACGCAGACTTCCCACTGACTTGCATATGACTGAATCCTGCTGATTTTAGAGCACCTGAAAGAAAGATATCCTATTAAAACAGAATTGCAGGAAAGGAAAAGAGATTATGCACTTAAAATTGCCATGTAGAGGAACCATCTGAAAATGAAATAGGGTCAGAATTACTTTATAGGGAATTAAGCTCAAGAAGTGAGATGAAATTTAATTAAAAGGTACGAAACAAACGATGGAGGAAATGAGGTTGGTTTGCAGGACTTCTAATCCACGTGGGAAACATGCGGTAAAGAAAGGCATCCCCCGCCGTCAACCTAAAATCCTCATTCAAAACAAGACCTGCAATCACACGTTTATTTACCATAATGCGGGACCAGACAAAAAAAGTGCAGTTTTCATTTTAATCAACCACCTGTGGACTTGCCTGTTAGGACTGAATGTCTCCTTGGCGCTGGAACAACAGGAAGGATCATTTACTGGCTAGTGGTGGAGTTGATGTGCTGCTTTTACGAATGGCACCCGGCCTGTGGAAGAAAAAGAAAAACGCATGTGGACTAAATGCCCTCAAAAAGTAACCAATTTAAAGTACAATCTACTGTGCCTTTCTGTTTGGGTGCTACGCTCAATTTATATGCTTATTGCCTGCAACAACGTTATGTAAAAAATACAAAATGGTATTTCACGTAATAAGAAGCCATGAAGATGTTTTCCATAATGTTGTCTTAGTATTCCCGTACTCATTTTAAATATAATTAAATAAATTGACATTCTGTCTGTGGTGTACCCTTGGTTTGTACCCCATACTGCCTGGGATAGGCTTCTGGCTCTCCTAGAACCATGATATGCTGTTGCAAGATGGATGGATGGATGGATGGATTATGAAATATAAATAAATTGACTGTATAAGATGCAGGAAGATTAATGGATTATTTATTATAAAAATACAATGAATAAAGACATTACCACTGTCATAACACTGTCATAACACTGTTATACATGCTTCCTTGATTAGATGGATAACATCATATTGGGGTTTCAAATTGAAGGGATCATTCAATATGTTAAGTTGTTTCAAGTCTGGAAGCAGGACTTTGCAAGGGAAATACATTTTGATGGTGGTAGACAGAGATGCGTGTAATGTGAGACAAGATCTAAGAGAAGATAAATATGCATCAGAATCTCAGTAGAGTTAGAAACATGGTTTGTAGATTTAATGTGCAGTTGAAAGATCGTGTCCTTCAAGTACATGACAGATGTAGACCCTCAATAATAGTGATCTCACACCCTAAGATCTCACCCAGAAAGGCTACAGACATCCTTGCCAGATGAGCGTATCAAGTGTAGTTTCACCGTGCTTGAGTTGATATTCTATGAAGGCCAAGGGGATGCAAGTCAATTACCAGAAAATCTCTTCATTGCCTGAAGAAGTAAGAAGTAGTGACGATACCACCAAGAAAGGCCAGGTGTGGAGCTGGCTTACTGGGTTTTCAACAAGTGGACTTAAACACAAAAGTGACCAAAGCACTTCACTGGCTGACAATTAAACACAGGTGCTTTTCAAAACCAAGTCAAAGTGGCTGGTCTCCATGTGTGTTCATGTAATTTCACTCTAGGTGTTTGAAGAACCCCACGGCACATTTTTTAACAAGATACATTCATTTATTTTTCAATGGTCTCTCTCTCCCAAATACGAAGAACAAAGTTTCTCCCCCACGGGTTAAAAAACTCAATCCCTGGTCTCATTTTGTTGGCGTTAAACAATATGATTGTTAATTGGTCAATAAAGCAGAGGGTGAAATCAATATAACAGCACCCATCTGCTCACATTAATCATATACAAACCGTAGACACTATAACAAATTAACACTGTCAATATCAATCAGGGCCTGTTAAGTGACACATTTTGTTTTTATGCAGCTGTTCATTAAATAGCTAGTCTTCAGTTGTTGATTGATGTCATTCAAATGTGGATATCATTTAAACACACAGTCGGGAAGGAGAATGCAGAAACTGTGACCTTGAATGGCAATACGCAGTATCCACTGCATGTTGCATTATTAAATCAGGACCTATTGACGTTGGAGCTGTTATGTTTTTGAACAGCACTGGCATCCTGTCCAGTGTGTCCCCTTGTCTTGTGATGTGTGATTCCTGGGATTGACTCCAGGTTTTCTGCAAAGTATGCAGATAAGCGTTTTTGGAAAACAGATGGCTGTAAACTTTGTTTAAATATCAATTCTATAATGGTTATGTCACGTTATCTCATATGCAGCAGAACAGGCCGCAAGATGACTTATTTGCCAAATATAGACCTCACTCACACCTCTGACTGATGCCATTAAACAAAAGCCAGAACAGAGGTATTGAATTACCCATCCTCTGCAAAGAGCGCAACAGAATTCAAAGGCATCAGTCGTCCTGCTGGGGCAGAATTCCCAGGTGCTACAGAACACAATTTAATTAGCACCTTATTACAGGCTACAACACCTACAACAGTCAATGAACACGACTACCCTGCAAAGCACCTGAGACCTGGGAAAATTATCACACGAAGACACACTCCTGTGCTATTGTGCATCAAGACTGCCCTGACAACCGTGAAAAACGGTTTGTGCTAAATCCAGGGGTGGAGCTGGAGAGGAGTCACTAGTCTTGTGAGAAACGATTTTGAGAGTAAGCATGGGTCTGAAGACATATTACAGGATATATTATGTGTCTCAGAAAGCCAACAGTGCACTGCTATACCAGTTTGGGTACATCAAATCGTTATGTCTCATGTTTATCTTATGTACCTGCTGATATATGTTTATATTTCTCATCAATTCATCTCTTCCCTCTGCTGGTAAGAAAAGGTCAACTGCATGTTTGTGGAATTGGAAGCAAACAGCGAGGCTGATGAGAGCCAATCTGTATGAATAAACATCCAGTCATTGTTTCACAAATCCAGGTCCACTGCACATTCCTGCAAGAACCACACAGCTTCTGCATCTGTTGGTCTGTCATTCGCGTCCCATTAGCTAAAACATACCTTTATGTTACTTTAGTAAAGATGGAAGGACTGATCATAGCCATGGCTATCCATCCATCCATCCATCCATCCATCCATCTATTTTCAAAACCGCTTATGCTACTGGGTTGTGGGGGGTCCGGAGCCTATCCCGGAAGCAATGGGCACAAGGCAGGGAACAACCCAGGATGGGGGGTCAGCCCATCACAGGGCACACTCACACACGATGCTAGCGATGGCTATTAAATGATAAATATTTTTTCAGTAAACATTGTCAAACAAGAAAAAAATACGTTAGAAAGGCAGCTCTCTGAAAGGAACTAGTACTTCTAAAAGAGAGGGACAGAGCAAACATTTTCTTGTTTGCTTGACATATTTAAAAGCTATGTGACGTTTATTCTGCTTATGAAACACACAAAACTAAAATTGTCAAATTTTAAACACTGACTTTATATGAAAAAGAAAAAAAAAACGCTTTAAAAACAGGTACACAGACACCACATGGGAGATGTCAAGCCTTTCATCTGGAGACCTGCATTTATCCAAGAAAAGTGCAACTGATTATAGGCTACTGCCTCTGCAAGAAGCCAGAGATGTATCGTGAAAGTTAGAACCTCTTACAAGCTCAACATTGACTGCACAATTAGACGATTAGAGAAGTGCTTCATTGCTGTGAGGAATAATCCTTCACACCGGTAATCGTGGATGAAGACAGGGCTCTGATGTCCATCGATGCATTAGCATCCTCATGAATTTCTACTAGAACTGACAGAAACCATGTCTATGGATTTGCGTCTATGGTACTCCAGTGTTGCCAACTTTGGTCAGATGACTGGCATGAGATTTTCAATTAGAGAAACGTCTGCACATCTGCACATACATTTACATGCATGTAAGGGTTTTATTAACTTGGAAATAGTCTGTAGCGTTTGCAAATTACCTCAGCTTCTGATGTAGCTAATTGTAGGTTTATAATGGAATAATACAGATTTGCCGTAAGATGCTTTGCGTGAGCGAGAGTCTAAAAGCATGAGTGTCACGCCAGATGCGTGAGAGTTGGCAACCCTGGAAACTCAGGACTGTCTTATCCTCATAAGCGATTGTCTCAGAGAGTCTTTAACGAGAAACTAGTTGTCCGTGTCAAGGTAAATAAATAGATCCACTTTTGCCATGATCATATTTAAATGTTCACTCAAGATCGGTAACGGTACCGTGCGCGGTTTTCTCATGCCTCCACACATCACACTGCTACAGTAAAAAGGCAGACTCCCTTCCTGTCACTGCCCTCCGTTAGTGTTTATCTCCTCAAACTACACACTCCATATGTTTTAATTAGCGCAGACGGCTCTTTCGTAATATTTAATTAAAGTCAATGGATGCGTCATTTCACAAATAAGCAATGGCACATTGCGGAATAGCAAAGCTGTCATGCACGTAATGACCGCAATAAGCGCTTGTGATTCTCTGCGCAAGCCGGATACAGATTTGCCTCGCATTTTCCTCGGGCATTTAAAAAATCATACTTGTTGTTCCGCTGTGTCATTACAATCAGACTGTCTGCCTCGTCTCACAGATGAACCGTAAAATAAAGGAGGCTTTTGTAAAGAACGGAACGACTGAAAGCAAAAAAAAAAAAAAAAACACAAAAGTGAAGCATATGTAACCCTGGTTTCTTGATAAATGGGTAACGTGTACCAGTCTCTCTCTCGGGCTGTGGGTAATAAGCGGGCTACAGTTCCGTTTACAATCGTTTTAATAATCACCA
>JAODJX010000129.1:1251178-1270261 GCA_026776945.1 Isichthys henryi | reverse complement strand
GCCCCCCATCCTGGGTTGTTCCCTACCTCATGCCCATTGCTTCCGGGATAGGCTCCGGACCCCCCGCGACCCAGTAGGATAGGCAGTTTGGAAAATGGATGGATGGATGGATGGATGGATAGGGAACATAGGGAAGACATGAACAGCTTAAAGATTACAGGCATATTTAATGCACCCAATAAACCGAAAGCATTGGCAATGTTTAACTGGTTTTGTCTTTCACATGAGAGTATTTGATTAATTCCCTATTTCCCTTTTTTTACGATGTGAGGGAACTCATGTCGCACTATGCCAGCTGGTGTTTTTCTTAATTCGTGTGCTCCATGAAATCTTCTGATCTGGACACCAACCCCCGCACTGCATGTTTCACTATTCTCTTGTATCGACATGTTTACCTTTTCCCAAACAGCACAGAAGTGCCCCCCAATTGATATCAAGAAAGGGTATAAAGTGGGCTGGATGATGGCAACCATATGTCATTGAACTGTGATTAACCCACCAGGAAAGACACAGGAACAGAGGCATCCATCATCCGTGCTTATCCAGTCACTTCAGGGTCACAGGGAGCCTAGAGACTATCCCGGGAAGCATGAGGCACAAGGCAGGGGACACCCTGGACAGGATGCCAGACCAATACCAGGCAATGTTGACTGTGGGCAATCCAGAAACTCCACTTTGCCTAACCACTGTTGAAACATAGACATACAAACAGAAGCCATAAGAAGTAATTCCTCCAATACACACACTCTGGATGTGTGAGGCTTAAGTACTTCCCACTGAGCCATCATGCTTCTCCTAATCATATAATTTACTTAAAACCAAAGAATTCATAACAAAATGAAACCAAACTACTCATCGGAATGTCACAATTTGGAGGAATACCCCACAGTTAATATATTATTGGATAGATTCACCTCCCTCACAGATTCAGGCTTGCCCGTTGAGGCAGACTGACAGTGCAATTGTCTCGGCCCCCTGGTTGACTTACTGTATGGGCATTACTCAGACACTGTAGAGTTGTGTGTGCTATCGATCGGCACAAGCTACACTAATTGTCAAAAAAAGTAACGAAAACTTGTCAAATAAAAGACGGCAAGTTGTATGTAGCAAGGAACAAGCACAGCGGGCAAGAGGCAACCATCGGAAACAACAACGATCTGCAGTGACGCCACATTGCATCATGGGCAATCCATCTCAATGCTCTTTACTTCAAAGACAAACATCAGGAGTCATCAGGTGTCCATTTAACTTACAATTTACAATTCACAGACAAAATTTTTACAATGAAAACTTTAATAAGCTATTATGCATTCTTATGAATATCAACCGAAGAATCTAGATGCAGGTATAATTGTCAATTGTCAAGATGTGTTTACACATTAGACGAGCTAATAACATGCACTTTTGGGGAGTCTGCAATCACCGTCTTCACAAAAACAGATTAAAACCAAGATTCCAGTTATCGAGCTCATTACCGCAAGTAGTGGAAGTAGACATGGAAATATCTTACTTCCTGACGCCACACAATGTTAATGTACGTGACTGCAGTGGAGATGCATCACAATCTCCTCCAGAGTTGCATGCATTGACTTTCTTTTAAATTATTTCTGATTATCTGAGCATTATTGTCATAATAGGAAATAGCAAGAGTTGCAGATAAAGCCACCTCTGATGGCCCTTGTATTACAGTGTCGCCAGACAAACGTGATGTCAGCACAGCATTCTCTCTGGCAAGATGAAACCCAAATGCCTCCACTGAAGGCATCAAAGGTACGAATACACCAAGGCCACTATGGCCCATACAATATAAAACAACAAAATTTTACATCATTCATGATGTCTAGGGGAGTAGGTTCTGCTATTTTGTTTATCTCTAAATTAAAATCAAGGTTATACTTGCAGCTGCTAATTCCTCATAATTCCACCATAATTCACCATTCTCACTTCTGTTGGCCAATTACAGTGATTGAGAATGACAGGTCGGGCTTATTTACTGCAATTCTGTGATTCTGTGATTGCCTTCTCTTTCACCTTGGGACCACCCCTCATGATTGATCCTGTCCGTCTTCTATATCTATTGTGGATAATTAAATGGCGGGTTTGGTCAAATACAGCCGCTCTTGTGGGAGCAATTGAGTGCAGATACGCTTGATCATATGAACTCGTTAAAATGCACTCAAGTTGGACCAGTGCATTTTTTTTTTTTTTTAAATGAAGGGGTTGTTTGATCTTGGCTTGTAAAGGCACTTATTCCTAAGGGCAGAAGACAATATCAGCTTCGCCTAGTCGATTGCGTATTGTAAAAGGTGTAATTTATCAGCTGCTGTCGGGAAAAAGAATGAGGAGGAAGCTGACATTACGTGCACCAGCTATCGAGAGACTTGAAAATCGAGAAATTGTCATTCTTCAAATGAGAATCTGCTGTCTGTTATCATTTATCCAACTGGCTGTCTTTCACTTGCAAGGTTGCAAGACTTTCACTTCGCATTTGGTCAATTTTAGGAATTTGGTAAACGAATGGGTAAGTTTAATAATAAGTTTACATAAATAAGTTTTGAATAACTTTCATGATGGTTGTTGTGGTTCATTATTTAGCATTGTGGTGTCATACATCTTGGGTTGTGGGATCAAATCCCATGTATGGTTCTCTATTTGCATATACTACTCATATTTGTATGGGTTTCCTCCAGGTACTCCTGGTTCCTGTGGTGATTCGGTGTCTCTAAATTGCACATAGTGTGGGAGTTCTCCCCTGTGCCTCCATGTACTGTAGGATCACTCTGACCCTGCACTGAATAAGCGAATAGAAGTATGGATGCATAAAACCACAATGAGGTCTGAGCCTTAGTCACAGCCTATTTCAATTATTATAAAAGATAAATGCCCTGGAATTAAAAAAAAAATGGCACCCAGAATAGAAAAAAATCCTGGATAAATAAAGCTCAGCATGTGATTTAAATGTAAAATTCTCAGTGGGTCTGCGGTGTGAACAAAAAGCAGAGTGTCTGAGAAACTTAAGCGACTTCCTCTATGCGGTAAATGACAGGTTTCATTACAGCTTCGGTCCCTGTGTTTGCCTTGTGGGAACTGGGTACATCAAATGAAACGCCAGGTTTAAAACACAACATGCCTGTTAATCCACCCGAGCCCTGTTCTGTGTCATTAGCGAGGCGGTGTGTGATCAGTTTGAGGAGAATAGGCGGGTGAACCTCAGGCAAGGTAACTTTTTTTTTCCGCTTCGTGTTTCATTTTTGCAAAGCATGCAGTCAGTCAGGGGGAAAATAAATATATAAAAATGCCACTCAGTTCTGAGCTAAGATGGAAAAATCCATTGAATTGTCAGCAGCTTGAGTGAAAAAATAACAGTAATAATAATAGTGCTGATTTATAGAATTTGCAGATTTTGTTACAATAGTGACATGAAAAACTTCTGTATTTTAGAATAAAGAAAAGTTAATTACTGGTAACTGTGGGAAAGGGATCATGTGTGTCACTGGAGGGACAATCAGATGACCATGGCTGTTTGAGTTATTCACTCCACTTTCATAAGTTCAGGAGTAAAAAGATATGAACTGATATCTGATTCCTGCTGCCCCTCCCCCCCACACAGACACACACACACACACACACACACACATACACACATACACTCACACTTGTATTTAATGGGAATTGTACTCTGAGGCAAATTAAGCTATGAAAAAAAGGCTTTTTAACAGATTTGTAAACCTGTTTTGTAAACTAGTGAGTAAGCTACAGCTTTTGATGATGAAATATCACATTGGGCTACTTCGGCGTGCTAAAAGATTTTTCATCACTGGCAGCGGTCTGGCGGCCGAGGTCTGATGCAAAGCTGAGGATCTGCATATGTTACTTTGCCCAGTGTGACGCCTACGTTTCACCCCGCTCACATCCACTGGTTCCTCCTCATTCCATTGGGGGACCTGGCCAGTTCCTGGCCGATGCAGGCACAGAGGAGCAACGTGTGAATCATTAAATTCCCCTCGTATTAAAAAAAAAGTGGGAAACCACTGCAATACGTGTTACCGCCTCTCCCCTGCATCGCTCCAGCAGACGTAGCAGCTTCTCCAGCTGTCGTGCAGTGGGCCCTTAAGCCCCGTAAAGCTGGTTATTTTTCATTCTCTCTCTCATACCGCATCCTTCCTGAGAGCCCTTGCATAAAGCCCTACATACTAGGTAGGATTGGCGCAGGCTTAGAAGCTGACATCGTGCAGCGGAGGGGGGGCTGCTTTATGATCAGAGGGCCCCGTCAGGCCCCCTGTCTTCTGTGAGAGCTCGGCTGACTGAAGAACTAATGAACTCAATTCCATGACAGAAAACCAGCTTCCAGAACATACTTTGGCCCCGAGGCGCCACACCAATAGCGGCTGAAAGAAAGTCGCAGGACAAGGGTCTGTGTTTTCCATAAATACACAGGACCCGAGTCCCCCACTTACACAAAGAAAAAAAAAATACTACAAATCAATGGAAGACGGTCTATCAGATTCAGAGCCGAAAACAGGCTGTCTAAGGCAATCAACAGATTACACCACACGAGGGAATCAATAGGAATGGTCATGTGATTCTAAGAGAACATACATCACATTTGAAAGAGACAGTTAGATGGAGCAGCACTGAGTGAGTGTCATCGGGCCAGTTGGCAAACAGAGCCACGTGTAAAGGGGCTGTGGCAATTAACGGCGCGTTTGTCTGGGGACCCATTTGACAATTAAGCAATTAAGCTGCAATTAAGGGGAATAAAGCTGCCATTTCAGAGGGTGAGAAAGCAGAGAGAAGAGATGGAACGGCTTTCAGTTACTGCAAGACCTACAGGTTACAAGGGGTCAAAAAGCGAAACAGACTCTACTAGCAACAGGTGAGGGCAAACAGTATGGACGATCTGTCACTGCACTCTTATACATGGTGTCCTCCAGAGGGGACCAAGGCCCCACGTCCGTCATGCCCTGCTTGTCCGATCTTCCCGTGTGCCACGCCCCCTCGCTACCTCATGTGGAATCCCGTGTTACCAGCTGTTTCTCATTGTTGTTAATTGGTTCTGTGTATTTAAGTCCACTTTAGAGTATGTTTCCCCGGTCCGGTCATTGACGTTATTTGTGGTGTAGTTGTCTTATGATCATGTCCTGCCTTTGATTGAACCCCGTATTTGCCCGACACTTAGAGTCCAGTCCCTGCTTCCTCGCTCCGTGCCCCGGTTTTACATAACAGCATCTCACACGTAATAAGGACTCCAATCTAATAACAGCAGTAATAAAAACTAAAAGCTAGTAACAGTTCATTAGAAGCAACTGAAGGTTGCAAGCCAGAAGAGTCCAAGCTATTTAAAAGCATTAAAAAGTTCATTTCAAGCTATCAACAAACACTGTTATGACAAAGTAACTGGGCATTCAGAAATATGTTTGTTGCTAGGGCGAAAAATCACTTTCAAGGTTGGTACAATACAGTTATTATCGCCATAGCTACTGTTATGGAATCCAGTGAGGAAAAAGAACCCAACGAACACTGATGAGAGTTTGGATGTAGTGGGGACTTAAAGTGAAGGACTTGTGATCCTATTTGCGAAATGTGGAGTGTTTTCTTACAGTGATGGAGAAAATCTGGAGAAAAATACACTAAACCAATAATAAGCAAACTGACAAACAAAAATACCAAACGACTATAAAGAGCTTTCAGCATTACAGTCCATCCTTGCGAATTCAGCCATAACTCAGCTCTCCGTACCCTGAAGCACAACAAGCACTTATTAAACTGAAGCCCCACCCACTTGGAATCAACCATATCAATTTATTGCAAAGAAAGACAATAACACAAGTCTTATCAATTCAAAGGCAATTTATACCCAATGAAACAAACAATAATTCATGAAATAATTCATAAATACCAAGACACAAGTACTGCTAGTAACAAGACTGGGTTCATTAGGAAGACAGCTGAAATTTGTCAGGTGGAGAGGTTCAGCACAGTAAAAGTGATCTAAATTACCTTGCTTTTCATTTAATGCAAAAATAATGATATCCGTGTGCTCTGAATAGCAATTCTGCTGCCATCGCCCCGATTCGACAATTCACCCATTGCGCTCCAGGTTCACGTCCCCCTGCTTCGTTAGCTAGCACTCTCGAACCATCAGATCACTACAAATGCACATTAATGGATTGTTGACGGAATATTACATTAATGAGTGCATCATGACTGGTGATATACCTTGCGTTTCCCCAGCTCAGAGCTGAGAACACATTTTAGGATGTGCTCAAGTTGTGGGACAGAAGCTTCACCAAGGCTGTAGCAGGTACTTTGGCAGACTGTGGAGAAGTACCAGAGCTTAAAGGGTTCTCTTAATTGAAATGGTTTAATTACTGTAAACAAAACATATTTCAGTACCTATCTCTTAAAGAAAACAATGTGACCATAACTGAAACAGATACTAAACTGACAAATAGCCAACAGAATTGTTTTATACTAAGAACCAATATATGACAAGCAATTTGTGACTAAGTGACAAGCATCTACAATTTAATTGGTGACCACTTCAACAACATTTACTACCAATTTGCAAAGAGACAGCAATCACCAATAGCTCTTGAATGTCAGTTAAGGGTCTCTGGTATCAAATGTACTTAATCTATGCATTCTGAACTATAAAGTATGTCTGCATTTTAAAATCATTAATAGGATTCACTGTCAGAAATTGTGACAGGCAAAATTACCTTCAAATTAAAATGAGATAAGTATTTTAAAATAGATGGTAAAGGTCTATAACTATCTGGAAATCTTTAAAAGTCTATATATATTATGTACTTCCACACCACATGATGTACGTGCCTCCAGCAGTGCAAACACACAGCTCACCGAGGAGGCTTTGTCCTTGCAGCTCACCCCTACTCACTCTTCATTAGCCCAGCCGCCTTATTCATATGAGCTCTGCAGTACTCAGTCTAACAAGAGGCAGCTGAATGTCATTAAGTGGCAGCTCAGGGCTACACAGGACTGCTAGCGATAAGGCATCAAAATCACAATCAACCGAAGGCTCTATGTCCGGCTGGATTTGGCCACCCCTGGTTTAAGGCATTTACTGGCCAATCAGAAATATGCTCTCATGAATATTAAGGAGTGTTCTAGAACCACCCTGTAAAAATGCAAATTCACCTCTCAGCACCTCTCACAGACTCATTTGCATTTTCCAAGAAGAAGCATTATTTGCCCATTCTACTGTCCGGCATGTCTTTTGCAAAATAATAATATTTAAAGGTTCAGTTCTTAATTTTATGATGGAAGAATATGTTTTCTTGAAGGAAACATTCGTCCTCTGTGTAGTGTGTATCTTCAGAGATTATTATAATCCTGTTACACAAATCTGTGTCCGGATGAGCTTTGAACATACTTCAATTTCTGAAATCTCGGTTGAGTACAATAATAAATGCGACAAGATTGCAAATGCATTTGTGCCGCCATCTTCAATAGCCATTCCCTGTAATGGTGCCGGCGATTTGGAGTCCGTCTCAGGGGGCAGGGGGGCATGAGGCTGGATGGTATGGTAGTGCTTGTAAATACATTATGGTGCAATTATAAAAATGACTATCATCACCACCGCACGCCCCAGGATAATGCATCAGTCCTTGTCAATCTAACATAAGCCTGTGCCATTGTTCTGAGACTGGCAAATGCATTATGATGTCGTCAGGTGTTTTTAATCTCTCTTTTTGATGTTTATTTTTTGTTTGCTTGTGCTTCTTGTCTCTCGGCTTTGAGTCTAGGCAGGTAACAGCGGGAAACGCTCATCCCAGCACCACCCCCCATGCCCTCCCATCCCGGGCCTCAAACGCACAACAAACCGAAACCAGATTGAAGCAGACAGACAGCAGGAGTCGCTAAGTGGGCCTTAATTAGCATCTGCGAGACGTCATGCCGCAGCCGGCGAATTGCCTCCTGCCAAAACGCATTTGCATCGGGCCGGTAATGAGCAGATTAGACCGGCTCGTGTTCAAACCGCAGCTAAGAGCTTCACGGGGGCCCCACGCGATGGAGGCGACGACGGCACCCCCTTTAAACGAGGCAGCTGATGGGGAGAGTGCCCACCTCTCCTCCCCACCTCAGTTTAATTGGCGATTTCTCATCGTTACGGCTTTTAAATTACTCCATGCAAAAGATTTGGTGTCTGTAATTGGAGATGCCTGCTGTGCTCACCTTTTCTTCAGGAGTGTCTCCCCCACCTCAAGTTCATGAAGAATGATCCTCACAGAACTGCTGGGGATGGGGGGTGGGGGTTGGGGGGAGGGGGGGTTGTGTGCAGCGAGTCATGTCGTATATCACCCCCACGGTCCCTGGCTGTCGCATTACTGCACATCTGTGCCGATGTCAGGAGGGGCTTCAAGGCGTCTTCAAGAAGTGTGTGAATCATCTGCACCTGGTACCACACACACACACACACACACACACACACACGTGTGCGCGACATTGCAGCTGAGGGGCTGATCCCGGATCAGTTAGGTTTACCAATCGACTCTGAAGAGTCTTTTTCCACCATGGACTTTGTATTTTCACGTCAGCAGGCAATTAAGTGGGAGTACAAATGCACTGTGAAAGGGTTACGAATCACGTGTCGATACTAATGTTTTATTAATTAGTCGAAATTAGCTTGTCTGTTGTCTGTGTGCTGAAGATGTAGTTTCAATCTTGTCTGAGCATCAGTTGACGCTGTGAGAGCTCCTCCTCTTCACAAAGCTTAATCGATCTATCAGGCCCACATTGATGAGGCTTGACTTTGTCACTGGGAAACAGAACAGTTTTTTTGTACTTGAACAACCTGGTCTAACAGTGAATCTATTTATTATTTTGCAAAAATAGGTCATTACAATAGTGAAACCAGGAACCAAGTGAGTTAATTTTCTAATTGAATGATTTGTATTAAGACAACGTGTCAATAGGTGAAATATTGTCTCTGCTTTCCTTGCAATCGCTTGCATCGCCAGCTGTTACATGATGAAAGAAAAACTCAAAGAAACGCAATGGTAAAGAAAGACTCAATGAAAACTTAGAGAGATTTTTTTTTTTTATTCTCCCGGAGCGGTCCATGGAAAGCTCTCAGGACCAATTTAATAAAGCCTTTAAGGACTCACAAACCTTCTTGACCTTGTGTGAGCTGCTAACAGCATCATGCATCCAGCCCTACCTGTTTTCCTATTAATGACATCCAGATGGAAGATCAAGGATCAATGATTCCTCCAGCAGACGCCTCTCCGTTTACTGCCCCGGCTGAAAAATTCTTGTTTTTTTGCTCTCTGCCAGTCTACTAAGAAGCCCTCATTCACGTCATCTACACGTCTTGGATTTTTAACGAACCAGAGAAATGAGAGAGCTTCCCGTTGCCTTTTTATCAGTGAAATGGCTCCCTGACAGCAGCCATGAATCCATAACCCTAAGATTTATTTAATTTTAAAACTAGTGTTCTGATAGCAGCTACAGCCCTTGAGGACTCCCTTGAGGCAGAACAGATGCTTGATGTTCTTACCAACTTTATCAGCTTCCTGTTTAAAAAGCGAGCCTTTGATTGCCAGTTGCTGAGGGTCCAGTGCTAAGGTCATCGCTGCCAGGTGAATCCTTAGCTGCCCACTTGGATCAAGGCTTCATCTCAACATTGACACTTTCGTACGTCAACTTCGTCATGCTTTTTTGAAATGTCTTGCCTTCTTTCCCACGTGGCTTCATGTCATTATTGTACAGGGAAAGGAGGTGGGCACAGTCCCACTTCAAACCTGCCCGACTAAGTTACGTAAATGAGTTAATATGACTACACAGCCCTGTTTTATTTTTAATGATTTGTTTACTGTTAGGAACTGTCGAGCTACGCTATACCTTGAATTATCCCTTAAAGAAAGGAAAGAGAAATTAAATGTGTAGAGAAGCTGAACACTGCTGATGCATTTACGAGCGAGCCAGCGGGTCCTTGGTGAGAGAAGAGTGCTGCGCTCGGGGTGCCCATGCGTTTGACGAAATGCTGAAAAGGTAAGAATGGCGATGCAATTACAGCCAGCCTGATTATAAACCCGACGTGCCTCCAACAGGCAATCAATCAACTAATCAACCAGTCAATGACCAGATATTCATTTGGGGCTGGATTAACTGGTAATGGATGGGATGTAAAGCAGGGTTCAAACTGGATGACACACCAGACTTCAACAGGGCACACACAAATACACACACACACACAAACACACACACTCTCTCTCTCTCTCTCTAACACAATTACATATCTGCTGAAACTCTACCTCCTCTACCAGGGGAGATTGTTGGATTCTCCCACAATAAAATTCGCCTCTACCCTGTTTCAACCTGCTGAGGTCATCATCGGTAAAGAAAAAAATAAGAACCTCAGCCTTGGAACATTTCCATGAGAACCTGTATTTTTTTGTTCAGTAACCTTATTTAAAATAATAAGAGAAATGAATATATAAGTGCAGAATCCTTCAGACTGCCTCCACGTCAAGGTTGTTTGAAACTCAGGAAAGTGACAAGGACAGGATTATAATTAAGCACAGTGCCATGGCAGGACATGCATCCGGCGCAATTACGCAGCTGTTACTGTGCCGTGTGATGGAAGCGGCCCCGCTCGTAAAATGACTAAGAGAGTGTAAATCAAAAAGCTGTACCTGTAATCACAGTCAAAGTGCTCTCCTCTCTGTTTTATGGGAGCCAGACTTCACTATATATGCGGCCATGATCAAGGCCTTCTTTAGTGCTAATGACACGAGTCCACTGTCAGGATAAACAGTAAATAAAAGTAATTTGCCATGCATGAGCGACCTCTGAAACCGGTGCTGTAGACATGATTCGCACTTTCAGACAAGTTCCTAGTACATATTTTTTTAAAAACGCTCTATTTCCATAACAGTTTGGGAGACCGGCAACTCACTTCACACTTTGCATGTATAAATCTCTGAATGAGGTCACACTGCGTTCACCATTTTGGGCTTATTTGCGTGTGAATTATTAATGGCAACAAAGATTTTAAAGGAACAAACGCTGGTTTTGAAGCTGTCAATGCCTTACCTCAAAATGCACATTTTTTAAACTTTTTTTGTGCCGTATTAACAAAGCAAATCACCTTGAGAAACGAGTTATGATTTTAGTGAAATTCCTTTCACAGGTGACTTTAAGTCTGTCACCGGCTGTGACGTGTGATCAAGGTGATTTTAACATGTGTGGATGTTGGTGCCAGACATTAGGGCTGGAGTGGAGCTGGAGTCTCAGCCCTGGGAATGTTCCCAACAATAATTTTCCCAGAAGACGATAAAATTGGTATTTCTGCCTGTTGAATCATAAAATTATTTCCCCACAACCAGGGTGTCCCACCAGCCGTCCACTTCATTCTCCTGAATAGCCGCTCTGGTTTTGCCAGATGTGCTGCCAACTTCTCAGAAATAACCAACCTTCCTGAGGTCTTTACAGAGGATGGTGCAATAAATAAAAAACATCCAATCAGAGGGCTGATATGACTAAACACACCTAGTTAACAAGAGAGGTCATTGGTGAATTCATTCATTTCTGCGGGGAAAACTCTCATCCCATCATCATGACCTTAACCCCCACCCAGCCCTATCTTTGCCCAATCAGTAACCAAGCTTCTGAGACTTCCAACATTTTTAGGCTTTTGATTGCATTCAGAGATGGTCCCCACAATGTAAAGAACAGGTTTTTATTACATTTGGTTCCCACAATGTAATATAAACATTATCCAAACAAACACACACACACACACAGACACTGTGGACAATTTAGACACCATTTCCTCCACTTGTTTCATTTATTTATTTATTTTCCCCCAGACATTAGAGCCAGATTTACACTAAAGACACTTGAGTCACACAATTAAAAGCTTCTGCCATCTTTGCTTAGCTTAATTACTGCAGATAATTATTCATTTATGTGCACCATTTAATGGCTTGGATAACTATAGCTGAAGTGGCGCAGTTTCTGAACGTCATTTGAATCTCCTTAATTAGTATTTTCTTTGATCTCACATTAATAAACTCAGGCATCTCCAAGGGCAGCTGCTTTGAAACATTCTAGTGTTGGAAGGGAGGATGTTATGTAAATAAAAGGACCCTATGCATTTGTTGTCTTGGCAGATCTGAATGTGTTGTTTGTCTTTGTATTGTGGGATGCATTTGTTAACTTGAAAGCGCTGTGCCCTTTTTAAATACATCCAATTAGCTCGTTTCTGCTTGACTGAAAAATGAACTGCCTGCAATCCCACGGAAATGCGTATGCTTTGGCATATTTTTGTGGTCAGCAGTCCGCCATTAAGGATGCAGTTTTGGGTATTCTGGGTCAACAAGTCAAACCTGAGGAAATGTATGCTAGGAGATGCTTGAAAAAACTATTTTACTTGATTCGATTTTCCTACCTGTCTATATTTCTATTTATGGGAAATATGCAGTCATGTGAAAAAATTAGGCCACCCATGAAATATTTAGTACTTTATTCAGAAATATCAACATATCAATGTTATATCTTGTTTCAAATTATATTTGTTGATAGGTGCATCATACCATATATTTGTTTGCATCTGCTAAGCAAATAAGCAAGAAACAAATTCACTAAAATGCTAATTCCTACTGAGGAAAAAGTTAGGACACCATGTGCCCTAATATCTAGCATGTCCCCCCTTGGCTGAAATGACCTCAATGAGACATTTCCAATCAATCTCTGAAATCACTGGCAGAAAGTTGTCCCCGCTCTCCAGTGCAGAATTCCTTAAGCTGTGTGACGCTTGAAAGGTGTCTCACGTGCCCGAACCGTTTCAAATCACCCCACAGCATCACACGATCCAGATCTAATCTTTGACTTGGCTGTTCCAGAACTCTCAATTTCTTTCTTCTAGTCCTTTTCTTGGTAGATTTACTGGAATGCTTTAGGTCATTGTTATGTTGCATGGTCCATCCCCACTTCAGCTTGAAATTCTGGACAGATGATCTCACATTGTCCTCAAGGACCCTCTGATATGATGAAGAATTCATAGTGGATTCTATGATGGTGAACCGGCCAGGTTCTGCTGCAGCAAAGCAGCCCCAAATCATGACATTTCCACCCCCAAGCTTCACAGCTGGTATAAGGTTCTTTTGCTCAAAATCTTCGGTTTACACCAAACATGTCCTCTGTTACTGTGTCCAAATAATTCAATTTTTAGATTGATCTGTCTAAAGCACATTATTCCACGTTCCAAAAGTCCTGGTGTTTGTCTAGGAGGTCTCTGGTGGTGTTGACCTGATTTTTTTTTTTGACAGCAAGGGTTTCCTCCTTGCACACCTCCCATGTAAATCAAACGCGTGTCGTCTCTTTCTGATGGTAGATTCATGTACCTTGACATCAACTGTGGCAAGAGCTTCCTATATGTCCCATGATGACATTTTAAGATTTTTGGAGACTTCTTTCAGCATCTAGCAGTCTGTTCTTGGGCTGAACTTACTAGGATGGCCTGATCTGGCCTTGTTGGCAATTGTTTTAAACGTTCTCCACTTGTAAATTATTCTCCAGACAGTAGAATGGCTGATTCCAAACTCTCTTGAGATCTTTTTATATCCCTTCCCAGACTCATATGCACCTACGATCTTCTTTCTGAAGGCCTCAGAGAGCTCTTTGGATCTCACCGTGGTGATACCACTCACTTCGACAATCAAGAGCAAACCAAACTAGATGTGGTTGTTTCACAGTCCTGCTACCAGTTTTGCTCTGTTCTGTTTCGTTAATAAATAATGCTCCGGGAATCTTCCCTCTTTTCCCTCCTTTGTCATGTCCTGCCATAACAAGGCGAGGAAAAACCAATGAAGCTGCATAGTACTTTGCAGGGAACAAAAACCAGAATGCTGGATATTGTGTAATGCAGGGATTGACATAACCGGTACGCAACTACGCATTCACCTTTAAAAGCGATACTTCCGGCAATCGATTGTTGTAACAGCGCGAATACGTACGTATTCTATGAATGACAGGAAATTGCCGTGTATACCTTTATACCGCAAATGAAGTACGAATTAGCATATAAAGGTAAAAAAAATTCTTGTTATATCTGCGCAAATGCACATAAAATTCGTACCCATTCACGCTAGTACGGCAATCGATTGCCGCACGTATTGCTTTTAAAGGTGAATGCGTACTTGCGTATCGTCAATCCCTGTCCACATGCTTTTGGCCAAGTAGTGAATATAAAGAAGTTTCTGTTGAAGAAAATAAAACATAGCACAACATCAGTAAAACGTGTAGTTTGGAAATTATTGGAACAGTTGTTTACAGACAGGGTACTTTTTAATTTGATTTATAATTTGTATGTACACTGACTCCTTGAGAGTGGCGCAAGAATATTATTGGCTACACTTCAGGTCCTGTTTCAGCAGGCTACTGACTCTGTGAAATTGAGGAAAATATTTGTATTACCCACAATGCACCGGCGTCTGTTCTTCGGATCCAGCACGGGCCTCCTGTTTAGGCTGTGAATTCTGACGCCAGCTTCCTCAGTTACTTGAGGTGCCAGACTGGGACATTTATGGCCGCGCTAACATGTGTCGTGGCATCGCTGCACATTGCTGGAGAACCCAGCCCTGGCTCAGAATAAAATCGAGCAGGACTGCAGTGGAACAGTTGACCCGGTTCTCTTGCCAAGGTCCTTCTGATACTGCCCAGCTTGAATCTAAATGTGTGCATAACCAGAACGCTACCCAGGACGGCCAGATCCTTCCCCAAAAAATTATTCCATGTAGACTCTCTGGTGCACAGCAAACACCGTGAACTAAATTCTGATGGAGGAATCTGTGTTGGTGAGTTTCTCCTTCATCTTCATTAGGGAGGAAGCCTCCCCTGTGATGGTCGGAGAGAGGAAGATGAGGATTACAGGATTTTGCCGGGATCAGGACAGTGCACAGAACACAATCCTCTGGTGCAATAAAAAAATAATATGAATGTATTCATTAGGTCTTATTCATTCGTTAAAGATAATGTGTGCCACTTGCATTAATGAAGATAGAAGACCTTTTTTTTAACACCAGTACCAACTGCATCATTACCCATACTGTAATACGTGAAATCCAACCTGAGTGAATCAGGAAATCATAAATAAAAAGGCGACTGAGATCCCATGAAAGCTCCCTTGCCTTCATATTATTAAACTGAAATGACATCCTGGTCCAATTTACAGAAAAGCTGAAGGATTTCGGACTTTCATGAGAACTGGGGATACAGTTATAACCCGCCTGCTTCACACCGACAATATGAAAAGAAAAATAAAATGTATATGTGATTTCGCACATGTAAAAATATACTGTAATTCCTTATGTGGCGTGCAAGGTTACTGCAGCTGAGGCTATCAGGGTCCATAATGAGAAATGTATCATTATTGCCATTGTTGACACTGCAAATCGATTGTCTTTAAATAAATAAACACATGGATGAGGGCAAAAGGTTTTCATGGAGGAAAGAGAAACAGATGGGGATGTGGAGGGAGGGATGAGAGTGAGGCATGCGGGAAGGAGACGTGTACATTCCGATGTGACACGTGGGAGGGGAGTTTGGAGTAACAGAATGTGAAACACAGCATATTTTCTCATGGCATTTAAAAATGCTCATTTTCTGTTTCCTGACAACAAACTGTCACCGATCTCACAGAAAAGCCATATTTTGTAACGCAGCGACATGTTTTGTCAAAATAACTGCTTTCTCATTTGTTCTGCTTTGTATTATAATTGCAAAAAAAAACCCCAACCCCAGCTTCCACCTGCCTGCCAGTTCAGGATTGATGAACTGTAACTATTCCATCATGATGTCAATAGATACACGCTTCTGATTGACAACTGACGTCTCTTGGCAACAAACATGCGTAATGGGAGCCCATAACTGGCATCAGAGCCTCTGTGTTTGGTACGGGGCATAAATGCACCCAGTCAAATAAATATTTTGCATTTTGGGAACTGATAATGATATGGTTCTAGCAAGCCTTCCTTAGACGTATAGACTAGAGGTGATTCAACATTAGTATGAGATGGCAGTCTTGTGTATGTAGACTTTCACTGTCTGGATTCACCAGATATATAATTTCGAGGAATCCAGCTTTTCAGGGTATAAGGCTATGCAGCTCTTGACAAATGACAAATTAACAGAAGATTCCTCCTGTAGTCCAAAATCATACAGTGAATTGTTGATACTAAATTACCAAAAGTGCGTTACTGTGAGTTTGAGTTTCCACCTGCGATGGATTGATATCCTGTCCGGGGTGTCCCCTGCTTAGGGGGACAGACTGTAGGCTCATAGTGACCCAATACAGGGGTGGCCAATCTTATCCGCAAAGAATCTTCACACCTCACAAAGGTTATCCCAAATACCTGCATACACACCGGCCCTTTGTGGATAAGATTGTCCACCCCTGGCATAAATGGTTAGGGATGATGGCTGGAAGGATTGATATTAACAAAAATCCATGGAAACCACCTTGGGTTGAAAAGAAAAAATAACTAATTGAATTTATGATATGACACAATGTTGCACTGACTAATTTTTGCAAAAATACATAGAAGGATTCAGAAAATTAATTTATCGACTTAATATCACTTAATATGAGGAACCATTTTAGATATTAGGAGGGGGCAGAGTCATACTTACCTTGTGTTTATTATAAGAGCTACAATACAGAGGATTATCCTAAACCAGAGTGTCCTGTCAACATAATGTGCATTGAGGGTCCAAGATAGTATAAGTGACAAGCTATACTCATTGCGCTTAGGAGACTTGTTTGATTGTTTCACTACCAGAGTCTGTAGGTAGCTGCTGTCTGAGTTGTAATGTGCAGTTGATTCAGCTGCGTAAATGAATGCCATTATAAAAATCCACTGTATGATATGCAGTGATGAGGGTGAACTCTGAAATGTTGCACCTCTCCAGTGAAAAATCCATCCATCCATTTTCCAAAGAGCATATCCTACTTGGTTACGGGGGGCCAGAGCCTATCCCCAAAGCTATGGGCATGAGGCAGGGAACAACCCAGGAGGGGGCGGGGGGGCAGCCCATTGCAGGGCACACTCACACAACATTCATACTTATAGGCAATTCAGTAACTCCAATTAGCCTTAGCATGTCTTTGGACTGTGGGGGGGAAACCGGAGAACCCGGAGAAAACCCCACGATGACATGGGGAGAACATGCAAACTCCACACACACGTAACCCAGGCAGAGACTCGAACCCGGGTCCCAGAAGTGTGAGGCAACAATGCTAACCACTACACCACCATGCCACCCCTCCAGTGAAAAATCTCAAAGCAAAGTAGAAGGTTGGTACACTAGAAGCTTAAAGAAAAACTTAATCTGGATGCCCCTGAAAGTGCATCATTACAATTGCAATCTTAATTGCGTAACGCATATGAAAATGATACCCAGATGTGCCCATCTTTGTGCCTTTTGTGAAATAGGATCCAGACTCACAATGACAACTGAAACATCATTTTCAACATCCACGGTTTTACGCATAAAATCAGTTGAGGCAAAGCACAATTTTTATGCAAATAATCTCTCTAAAAATATTCAGTTCACAAAACCGAAATAGGATTCCGTTGGGAATGGTAAGGCTGGCTTCACTGACTGATTTCATGCATGGACGAGGAGAGAAAACAATAGGTATGAAACCATTTAAATGAATGTTTATAGCTGCTGTAGCTGTGGGAAAGCAGCAAAAAATGACGACTGACAGGGAAACATTGTGCTCCTTATGAACATGGAACAGGAATGGGTCATGGGTGCTAATCAGTTCATTAATTAATAATCACATCCGGAATTACCGGCAGGCTGCTGTGGCGGTCAGCATGGAGGTCGAGAAAGGCCAGGAGGAGGAGACAACTTTGATGGCGGGCGGAGAAGGTTAGATTTCGAGGGGGTTCGGTTTCACATGGCAGGTGAATTGCCCAGCAGGATGTGGCAGTGGAACAGCCAGAGTTGGGGCTCGTTTCGTAAACAAGGCCATCGCTCCCCAACGGAAGAATCACTGTCGGAAAAAAACCCAGTCGGCAGAATCCAATCTAACAGAACGATGCTATCGATAAATTCTGAATATAATTTTTAACTGGACGCTAAATGCCGTGTGCTTCCCATAATCCCCCCAAACCTAGTTGTCCCCTCCGCTCTAATGAAAGTGGGATTTACTGCGCATAAACGGGCTGGCAATATGGCAAAACGTTCATGCTTCTGATAATAATATCAATTTCTTTACATAAATTTAATTTGGCTGCTATGCAATGACTTTTTAGACCATAAATGGGTCACTCGTGATGAATTAAAAAGCACTTCCTATATATGTGTTCTTAAATGTACCTTTTTGTAGATAAAATATCCCTTTTCCCCATATTCAATCAATGGCAATACATCAAATGTCATTTACTGAAAATGATCTTCTTCATTTCACAGACCAAACCTTTCATGTCATGACAAAATATGTTTTGCATTTTGTAACTGATCTCCAAAGTTCCCCCATTTTTCCTAAGAAATTCCTACCTTTCACCATGGAATGTACCAGACTCATTTACTGCGCCCACCCTAAACTTTTCCCGTACCATTTTCCAGCTCCCCCCGTAACCCTACTTATAACCTTAAAGTGCTGTCCCTGGAGATTAGCGTGACGATGTTGTGCTTGCATGTAGCAGTCGCATGCTTTCCTAAGCGCATTTTGTAATGCGCATTTCATAACACCGGGCCTGCTGCAGAACCACACCGAGCTGGAACAGAAGGTGGGCAGCTGCCAGTATGACCGCAGCTAGTCGCTTTTCTTAGTTACCCAATTACACGTGTAACAGCGCACAGGCTGAGCCATTAGAACTGAATTTGTTTTCATTAAGTTACAGTTTATGCTGAGGTTATTGGCATAATTAAGGTGTGATGGTCCTACAGAGCAAGTTACGTAATATAAATGTGTCACGTAAATTAAAAAGTTATGGATGGATATATGGATTATAGTAACAATACCATTATTATCCATCCATCCATCCATTTTCCAAACCGCTTATCCATACTGGGTCGCGGGGGGTCCGGAGCCTATCCCGG
>JAODJX010000129.1:1226669-1240674 GCA_026776945.1 Isichthys henryi | reverse complement strand
TGTCCCCACAAGATCAAAATAAAAGATTTTTATCACATGATGTTGACATTTGGTCCTCTGGACTCCTGCATGTATTTTAAAAAAACGCAGGATATCAGGTAGAATGACCTCTACACCCACCTAGGTCCATTGCAGAATTCTCTCTCTCTCTCTCTCTCTCTCTCTCACACACACACACACACACACACACAAGGTTTTTATAAAGTTTTCACTTTTGGGAACCGGAGAAATGCCCCACATAAGTAACAGGTTTTGTCCTCACAATGTGATAATTACATGACCATAAACACACAAACACACACACACACACACTATAGTTGGATTCACTCCCACAATGTTAGAGATTTTACAAACATGCCAAACGCAGCCCAGAGGTTCACCAAATTTTAAATGCCATTTGAATATTAATTTTAACTTACAGGTGATATGAAAATCACTTGGGTTATCTATTAATTATTCCAAAAAGGCCGTAAAGGCTCGTTGAGAAAGGAACCATTGGTGTTCAGGACAAAGGCTATTCACAGGGGCAACATACTGTTTACAATTTTGGATTGAGCTCGCACCTGAGCGGGCTGTCACCTAATTAAATCAGCTCCACCATTCTGGGCCGCCGCGCCGGCTGGATTCCTGGTCTGAGTTTTTGATTTGATTCCAAGAGCAGGGGGGGCCAGGGTGCCGCTGGAACTCATCTCTCCAGGACGCTGGCCTGACGCGTTACTGTCAGCTGGCGTGCAGCCCCATCAATCTCGGCCCCCAGTACATGGCCCTCCGCCTCGCTTCTGTCCCGCTTGAGATCAGTGTTTAATCAGAACCCCACCACCACCGCCCAAGTCATCCTGCACCATAATTGATGGGCTGGTGTCTTCACGTTGATCGCGCAATATCGGGCGGAGGGGTGCATGTCCTTTTTCTCTCCCTTCATTCCTCAGCCCTCCTACGCTAAATGTTTTGTTGCACAATGTCGCCGTCTGCGAACCCCTTGGATGGTGGGACACAGAGTTAGCTGGTTTTCCTGAGACGACAGTTATGGTGATCGGATGCAACTGATCCGTGGCCGAATAGGATGGGGGGGGGGGGGGAGGGTAGGATGCAGGATATCCAGATTAAGCTGGATTCTTCATAACCTTTACGACTCTGTGCTCCTTAAAACGCTGTGATCCTAAAGAGGGTAGGTTGGTGAATTATTGACGAGTGCGTTGAAAGCCGACCGGCATCTGGGACATGCAGGAGAACATCTGAGATGAAGCAGAAATCATCCTGTTTTTGGAAGTGTATATTTCCAGTTTCCATATTTGCAGATGTGACAGGGGAAAAAATGGTTGACAGCAGGGTAGTAGTTTGGCTTTTTTAGTTCATCATTCAAGTCCCTCTTTTTAGGTCTAAATCATTTATTTTATTTTGATAACTCCCTGCAAAAAAATAGTGGGATAATGATCCCAGCTCAGAAAGCAACATGAAAGGGGATTTTCTCCAACAGATCAAGAAACAAACTGGAACCACTCACAGATTCATAATGGATTTTGTTACAGATCAGAGACTACTACAGTGTACACAACCAATTAATCACTGCAGTGTAACGCCAAAATTAATGTATCTGTGACAAAAAAGTTAAGAACTGTAATTAACCTGGTAAGGAGTGGACTCACTCTGGTCCTTGGTCTTCACAAAGTATATTTTCACACTTGTGCATCAACACACTTTAATAAATTAGCATTGGTAAGACCAACGGTATTCATGGCATTCAGCACAAAATTAAATGAATTAGCTTTGCAGTAGAGCATTTAGGTAGATCAATTCTCAGTCCATACATATCCGATTAGGGTAGCAGTGACCTCGAGAGTATCCCAGAATGCATAGGGTGCACAGAAGTATTCCTGTATTTTATGGTCTTTCATCTAAACAGTACATCACAGCTCCGGGGAGACGCCCCCGCATCAGCAAAGCAGCTCCGCCCATTTGAGTAGAGCTGGATGTAAACAGGTAACCCTTGATTGGAGGCTGTGCCGTGTTATCCAAAGAGCCACCGAATCACCACCCACTTAACTAGCATGTTATAATTTCTGAGAAATGTGATGCAGTTTGAACAGGTGTGCAAGGAAGAGGCTTCAGGCTACTGTGTATGGTTGTAAAGGCATCAGATGTATATTGAGGATCTGATTTCTTACACTGCGACAGGCATGCAGAAGCAGTTAAGTGCATAATTAGTTATTAAACTCAGAACACTAATGCTGTTAAATCTAGGAACATAGTAATGAAAGATCATATACAAGGTGGAGCAGCACATAAAATTTATAATCCGGGATAAAAGAATACCACCCACCACATGTGGTTTACAAAGATTTCACACCAGCCCTGAGGAATAAACAAAGGCTATTATTCTAGCATCTGTCGAACAGGACGGAAGTGACATCCTGCCATCAAAGCACATGGTGTGGCGATGGGCGAGGACCGACTGCATCCTCCCGCAGCTATAAGCCCGTGTAGATCTCACCCATTCGAAAAGGCCAACAGCATCCTCTCTTTGGCCCTCTCTCGGCCATGCAAAGGATGATTGACCAGGAGGCATGATAACAAGGAAGTGTATGGGTGCCTCACACAGGAGACCGTGTGGACGGAGGAGCAAGTGGCTTTGAAACAAAGTAGCAGATTGAGATTAAAAATTGCAGGTTGCCACGTAAGCCAAGCGAAGTGCATCCTGAAGGAAGGAAGGAAGGAAGGAAGGAAGGAAGGAAGGAAGGAAGGGCAGACAGACGGATGGACGGAACATAGGTACATACATGCTGGACTCAGCTGGGGCTTAAAATAGGAACCCGAAGAATACGGAACATGTGAAAACATTTAAATGCACCTGGAAAATTGCCGATGCTCGACCAATCAGCCAGATAAGTGCTGACTGTCAGTAACCAGGATTTCGAGTGTCAGTATTTTGGAGGCTTGACATATTTAATATAAAAGAGATTATATAACAGATTTTACCTGATCATGAGAATCAGACATCAGCCATTAACAAAATTTTTACTGCTTCCCATAGTGCAGTTTCAGAGAACCTTTTAAATACAATGAATCGATAAGAGTCTTCATTAAGCTAGTACCATCAAATCTTTTTTGCTGAGCAACACTGATATGTTGCATGTTAGATCAATGCCTTTGGCTCTTATATGTGGGGTAGTAAATATAATGAATGGACATTTATTTATGAATACCACAAATTCTACAGATTGCACAGCAGGGTCATGTTCAACGTTCAAGTAAACAAATAAGTGTGTAAATAATTTAAAAACACAAGACTGGCCCACAATAATGCTATTCATTGGTTTGCAGTTGTGCTACTCAGCTGCTTCTGAATTCAAAAAATGTAGATAATATGTTGACTTGAGTAACTTTCGGAGGCCCTGCTAACATTTACGAGATATTTTGAAGGAAAAAAAAACAACAGTTTTTTTTTCTCCAGTAATAAATCAGTTATTTTTGTCCAGAATGGAAGGCCTCTGCCGGTAAGCACCCATTAAATGACACTCTCTTCTTCAGCTATAAGATGCTACTGCTATCTGATGGACCCCATTTGCGGGAGAAAAGCCACTGGAGATAATTGCTAGCATCTCAAGTTATTGGGCCCGGGTGGCACATGAGATCACAGCAGACAGCTAGCTAGTAGATGGAGGAGTGAAGTACACGGTCCATTAGGACAGGAAGTTAATGATCATAATTTATCCTTTTTTGATGTAACCAGATGAACATTTCTGGAGAAGCATGACAGTCCTCTGTCCTGTTCTAAGCAATATTCAGTTAATGTGTATTATTTTTCATGTTGACTGGAAACAAAGCTTCAATACATAATGCATGATTTATGGTAACAATATACACACGCATTATACCATCAATCAAGACGTTTAAGTAACGCCGATACACTTGAAACTACACCTGATAAAGGTATCAGCGGGAATTATACAGGCTTACTGTTCATTTCTGCAATCGGTTGAAATTCGGGATGACTGCACATTCCTTAAAGCCTCACAATTTGACTTGTTGTGGCTGAAAATTAAAAAATGAAGGATAAAATTGTGAGATTTTTTAGCGCTCTGTAGGAAATGCGTTGTTTCTCCTTTTGTGCCAATAGTCTGTTTATTTTTTTAATTCTCTGGTTAAGTGCTTTGGTGGAAAACACATTGGGAAAGACTCTATACACAACTGAACTGTAAATGCACCAGATCCCTGACATCATTCCTCCCCATTATTGGTTTCTCTGGGAACCTACGGTGATCATAAGTGTATGTGGGTAGGTGAGTGGGTGGGCGTATGTGGAGATCCTCTCCATATAGTCATTTTAACTGCTGCTATTTACTATGACCCTGTGTTATTTATTTATTTATTAAGTATCTTGTAATGTCTCTGTCACTTTTCTTGCATCTTTGTGGTCTGTCAGTTAACAGCACCAAGGTTCAATCCCATAACAGACATTAAAGTGTGACCAAGTTGCCAAGATGGGGGACTGGAGCAAACTTCCCGGAAAATCCACTCATCCACTTTCCAGCCACTCGCCCAGTTCAGGGCGCTATTAGTCTGTATCCTACCTCAGGATGCAGAGAGTAGGGGAACAACCTGGAAATATGTGAAGATTAAAACAATGCCTTTTAATCTAAATAAAAAATATTCTTTAAGTACTAAAAAAATTCTTTTACTCTTTCTGGAGTTGTAAAAGGAAGGATATTTTGTGCATGTTTTGGAAAGTACACTGTACTTTGTATAAATTTGCAAGAGTCTTTTCGGTGTTTGACTCAAGGGAAGGAATCGTCCAAATTCACGAGTTGACTAGACTCCACGGTTAACTTGAGGATACACTGAAGCGCAATTGGGGAAAAAAAAAATACTAGTTAGGGAAAAAACGAAAGAGTCCCTGCAGCTTTGCTCTGTACATTTAAAAAGTTTCAGCTTGCCTGTAAAAGTTAAAAGGGCTTCACCCAGACATTGACCGAAACAAGCTTTATGGACGTGAGCTAAGAAAAGCTGGGAAGACCTCTGGCTACCTTTCTGATTAAGGAGCCGCTAACAGACAAGGTGCGGGAACTATCTGTACGCCACACCGCTGTGCTGGGTATTGATAATTCATTTAATGACATCCAAGCAGAATGAATATCCCGCATGAAAGGACAAAGTCAGCTCCCGGGAAATAATTAAGGAGACAGCAAAGTGACATTTACACCAGCGGACAAGATTCATTAGAGTTTCTGGAGCAACGCTAATACAAGACCCTTCCGTGAGGACGAGCAGAGGTGGTGGCTGTATAATAGTTATTATTACATTATTATTGCGGCGGGTAATTTGATAAGATGCAGGAGCGATCCTCAGTCAGTCAAACACGTACCCCGTTTGCACATCGACGCAGTAAGACAGCAACCCTACGTGTCTAAACGTACCTAAAACTACCGGTGGCCTGACCTTCTCTGTCCGTATATGCGCTTTAAATGGACTCAGAAGTTTAAATTAGTGTGGCATATGTGGTGTTGTTGCGTTAGCGAGGCATACCGCCATGCGAAATACCAGTGCGGAAATTGTTCACATACAGAAGTGCGTTGATTCTTCCATATGAATCGGAACACGCTGTTGTCGTAGTAGTTAGGTAAGAGATAGCGCTCTCGTGCTTAATTATTGATAATTAGACAACATTAAAAGCCACCCTTTTCAGTCATTGCACACTGCAAAGCCAGCACAAAGCAAAACGAATACAATAATGATATTTCTCATTTCTAATAATTATTGTTAGTTTTGAAGTAATTTAGAGAGGTTTGGAGGGGACGTTTAAAGTTTTATAGTTAATACTTGACTCATCGCTGCAGCATTCTGGGTTTATAAATAGTTTTTAGACTTCATACATTTTATAATTCATTTATTCACTTTTTTGTGTTTCACCACCTTGCTTCCTTGATGACACCTTCCCCAGCACCCCTGAAGTACGGCTAATTTAAAGTCAGTGTTTCAGCTATGCCTTCCCTCTCTATTCTCGTTAAAGGCATGTATAATATACACTTCCCACGACCGGTTTAACTACTACTGACGTCACAGTCCCCACGGTCTGTGAAATCTGGCCCTGAAAAGCCAGATCCAGCCCTGATTATTATTAATCGAAATGGAAATGGTTTTAAACACTGGGATGTGTGAATGATCAGTGCTTCCAGTTTGGAATTAAATCTTGGGAGTATTTTATGACAAATACATCCATCAATCTTATAAGGACAGGGGATTCTAAAGAGGAACGTAATCTCCCTGTGAGACTTATCGCCATTCAGTAAGGTACAAAATCTCAAAAGATTCAGTTAAAAGCTTCCAGCTGTGAATGGACAGTATGTTTTCTACAGCTAAAGGTGCTAAGAAACTGACTATATGCAATGTAAACTAGGCAATTTCTTAACGACGGTCGGCGTCAAACTGCCAAACGTTGATTTACATGTTACTCTCAGCACACAGACTCTGTGAAGTTCAACTCTAATTTCTCGGAATATGCTAGAAGCCTAAGATTTCTGCCCGTGCATCAATTTGTAACGAAGGCTTTGAGAGCAGCGGCAGTGTTTTCTGCAGTGCACTGTAAACGTTCCCTACTTCGGGCTCTCTCTGCCAGTGTTTGGCTCATTATGATGCAACTGAAGCCAACTTTATTTCTGGTCTTTATTTAAGCTTTTCTGAAATGACTGCAGCCTATTGAAAGAGGAAACAGTGGCTTTCAAGGCTTTACTTTCGGTGCAGAACCCTTACCGCTCACTTTAAAATGCTGTGATTGTCAAAACTGTCACAAAGTTAGCGTCCTGCACCATACATTACTACAAAGGTAATTGTGTTTCAAAGATAATACAAAAGATCTAGTCGGATACTTTCCAGTTTGTCAAAACTCAGTTATTGTAACAGTACATGTTCATGCAATCAACCGTTGGCTGGTAATTCTGACCACTGCCTCAATCATCAGCTATCCCAGAACCTTAATCACACCAATTATTTAATTACTGCAAACACAAAGATGCAAATTGCAGTATTGAGCAGGTAGAGCTAAGCACACCCACATAAGCATGTGGACTGATTGCCGACTCCTCTATTCAAATACTCATGGGTTTGTGTGGGTATAACATCCATTCTAGAGGCTACAGACAGCATGGCTGATTAATACACAGGGGCTGGTATTCATTAAAATGCACTAAGTTTTAAAAGACAATTTGTGGTGCATAATGAAAGGCTTTTGTGTTGTTGCAATGTGAAAACCTGCAAAAAACATTTTGTTTATGCTATATGTGTTTTTGTTAGCAGAGTGAGAAGAATTCCGGACTGTAGGCCTTGTTATTGAATTTGATTGTTGCCTGTGGGGCTGAATGTTTCCTTTCTCTCGAACTGAATCATTTTGATGGCAATGCATCTCCACAGGAGGAAAGCGGTCTCTCTGTTATCGACAAAATTTCCCAAAGACCAGTAAATGTCATTTTTTCTTGCCAGATTGGCAAGCAATAGAACATTAATTGATTAGCTGTGGCAAATGATTGATGGCTTTCGATGCTGGCACCATTGTGCATGTCTGTTTAAGAAGGCTCTTCATATAGTGACAGAACCAGATATGCAGTTACAATGTTATAGTCCAGCAGTTGATGAAATGACATTGTTTTTCTTCATTTCATTTGAGATGACATCTGTGGTGTTTTTTTCTTGTGATTTTTTAAAACATGAATTAACTTCAGAGACTTTGCTACCCTGGGAAAATAAGAAGCAGAAGTCATTAAATTAGATTATTTGCAGTTTCACCCCTGAACTGTCCTCCAGAGCCCCAGCAATTGATTTTTGTCCCCCCTAGAGGACATTATGTTTTTGTTCATATCGTTCATAATTTACTTTACATGTCACTCTGTTAAGATGTAGTTCCTTAAAGAGGACCGCTAGGGTTTTAAGATGGTATTACATGTAAGGAGGTGTGACCTTGTCATCCCAACACTTAATTTATGCAAAAAAGGGAAGGAAGGGAACGAAGAAATAACTAAATATGATCAAGCACCAGTCTGACGATTCTGTGAGTTCATCATCATATACCCAAAGCGATGCAAACACATCTGGAGTGTACACTGCTGCATTCACTTCCCGTCTTAGCTGAGATTCAGTGTTCCTCAAATAGACAGTTATTAATTCTCCAGTTTCATTTCATTCCAGCTGGACATTCTGGAAGTTTTTTTTTTCCATCAGGAAAGACACAATGCTCTTTCACAAACTGAAATGATATCTGCAGTTAGCTTTCTTCATCTTGACAGTGTAAGCCCGGCTTCAGTGTAGTTATGACATTAAGTATACGATAACTGACAGGTGTGAATTAAATTACTGACTTATATGTACTTATACGTTTGCCCGCTGATTGACAATTAAAAAAAAAAAAAAAAACATATTTGGCTGTTCCAAGTTCACAATGTTCTTGATGTATTTCAGATGTTAAGTTGGCATAAAGCCTTTTGCTGGGCAAGGAGTGAAGATTCAGGAGAGCTTCCTTATCCTCCTTCATCTATCCACAAAGTAACTCTATAAGATGAAATGTCTTAACCAGATGTAAGGGACCTGACCTCTGATGGTCCCTCACACATCCACCCATCATGCTACTGCCAGATGGCCTGATGAACAACTAGAAACAGTCCTGTTTAGCTTATTGATTTTTTTTTCTCCCTTTAAGAAACTTATTCTGACACCAGGGTCAGGGAGATAGCTGAAAGCAATGTAGGAGAATGTAGGAGGTTCTGAAGGATTGTAAATCCTTGGCTCGTAATTCACTGCACTTTAATTGCGCCCATTTTAGCAATTAAGTAACAGCGCTGCTTGACACACTGGCAGTTCAAGGTTTCAGCATACATTGGAATGCACATGTGCATTTGAGCAGTGGTTCACTGCATTTTCAGTGATGCTCTTTGCTGCCACATGCCTGAATTCTGAATAGTCTGGGGACTGAATTAACATTTAGAAAGTCAATCCTGTAAACTGAGCCGCTATCAGCGCAGGGACAGTTTAATATGCCAGATGCCATCCCATCCTTGTCTATTTAGACGAGTACATACAGAGCTGGCCATCATGGTCATCTCAAGGCGAATCGTGTGCGTGACCCTCAACGTGACATACGACCCATCACTGGAAGCTTGTCCCCGTTACACGTTAGGGCCGATTCACAGTCCCCAATTTTGGCCACACTGCACCCTCGGGAAACCATATGGAGAATATCCATACCCACATAATTATGACACTCAGGCCGAGCAGGAGTTTAATCCATGCATGCAAAATTGGAGCCGACATCACTGCCTCCTGAATGACCACACATCCTATCGGCAATCAGAGTGATAGTTACCAAGAAAATTTCCTGTTGTTGTTCGCGATGGTGTCCACTTTGTTTCCAAGCTCATCTCCGCCTCGTGAAGAGACCCCTGTGTCTGATGAAAGCAAAAAAAATTCTTTAAAATCTATGACAATCTCTTTCCAGGACACCAAAGCAGATGAGGAACTTGTGGTTCTTTTCTGTTCTCTCCTCCAAATATGTCTCCTCGCGTGTCTCAGGAGAAGCACAGGAGTCCAACATGAGAGGCCGTCATCTTAATCAGCCCCCCCTGACTGAACTGCTTATTTGGGGAGAAATTTCGTGGCATGGAGCCGTAGCAGTCAATGAAAGATAAAATGCATTAAATTCATGCTCTGTTACGGATTACTGATCGTGTGCTCGTCTTGTTACCCTTGATCTGTTGATCTTATTGAACAACATCTGTGAAAATCTGATCTTTTCCATAAATTGCTGGCTTATTTTTTCTTGTTTATTTCTGTCTATTATCCTCACATTGAGTGATTTTTGGAAGGTTTAGCCATTTTTTGTGTGTATGTGTGTGAGTTAGTGTTCATAATTAATTTATGAATGCTAATTATTTTCGTTCATGACAAATTCTGGAAAAAGGAAATGTAATAATAATAATAGTAATATTCCATTATTATTTGTTGGCTATATAAGAACAGAAACAATAAGAAATTTATTATTATTATTATTATTATTATTATTATTGAGTATTGAAGTAGAAAATTCAATTCCAACTATACGGAGGCTACGACTGGCTCACTGGCTGCTTGCGGTACAAGGGGAAGCGACGGGTGTGACCACAAATGTCCCAAACAAACGGCAGTGACACACGGATCAGCAGACACGTCCCGGACCGCCTGCTGTGAGATCAGCAGACTGCTTCCCACCACGGCGTCCTGTCACCGCGGGAAACAGGCGGCCTCCTTTCTGACACCAGCTGACCGTCATCTGCCACACTTACCGCTCGCTGATAAAAGCGCTGTCCGCCACGCCGCGGATCTGCCGCCGCTGCCAGTCCCTAAAATACGTAACCGCCCAACAGTGACAACATTCAGTTGCCGGCATACGCCCCAAATTTTATAACAGCACGGAAACAGCACAGGAAAAATAACAAAAAATATACAATTAACAGGATCATGTAAGCAGGAATAAAACACACATGACACAGGCTACTGAATGTGCTTCCTCTATGTAGTTCAAGGCTCCCAGCCCCTGTGTATTCTGCAGTATTATGGGATGCCTTTAGTGTTATACATCAATGTTTCAGCATCGTAAAGAATGCTTTATAGCCCTCCTTGCTTCTCCTGGTCGACCTAATTTACAACCAAACCAGCTGGCATCATTGAACCTTGAAAACCCTTAACGATAAAGTTGTTTTCTTCCCTCCATCAAGAGAAGCATGGGTCGTATTGAGGATATATAGACCTTAAATTAAAAACATTAATATTTTACTATATAGAAACTGACACATTAATTTAGTCGTTTGTTTACTGTATGATCGGAAAATCCATCCATCCAAACAGCATGTTTCTGTGAGGAGTGTCTGCGAGGGTCTTTACCAGTGTGAAGTTCTGGACATCCTGAAAAGGATGCTGCTTTATTACCCAGAACATTCACGCAAAAATTCACCTGCACATATACATCGAGGGACAACCCCTGTTCACCTAAAGCATGTCTTGGAATTTGTGAAGGGAGGGAGATTCAAAGTGACCAGAGAAACCACAGAGAAACCTCAAACGGGCGCCAGGGGAGTCCAGCAAAGGCTGGGCACACATACTGAGATCTGAGGCCAACCTGCTATCCCTGGAGCCATGACAAAGTGAAAATGACAGCTGCTAGACCTGGCAGGAAAACACCAATCATTAATTATTAACCAACGCGCAGGTAATATGATTAATTTAACTGAATTGGGGGGTGGGGGGGTGGAAGTAATTAAAACTTCTGACAGTGCATCAACAGGCCCATTCTCTAGAAAGTGCTGTCAGCTAGACATTTATATTTAAAAAGGGAGGCTGCTCTGACCCCATGTATGGAGTCTCACCCTCTGTGCTTCACCAATCATGTTTGATTTAAAGGCACTCAGGTGCCCATGCTGATTCGACTCATGTGACACCATCCGTCCAATGAACAATGTCTGCGCTCGGACAGAACATATTTATTCACCATTTATTATAAATAACGTTTGTTTTCTCGTTCCTACAGCATTTTTACATCCCCCGGGGAAAAGAACATAAAAATTAAGGCTACCTTTACAAATAATTCAGTTCAATTGCTCTCGGCACAGAGTCCGGTGTCCATTAAACTAAAATGAAAACGCATCGATCGGACTTCGTCGTCTTTAATTAATGCAGCATTTGGCGTTATTTTATTTTAAGGTGTGAGCAAATTAATCCCATTCGTCTGACGTTTAAGATATGGGCCTGGTTTCTAAAAGGGAAGGTGTCGATTCCGATGAAGAGATGAAAGTCTGCAGTGACGTCATCACGGGAGCTGTCGCATTTCACGCGGACAGGCTGGCCTTAAGCTGCCGTTTAAGGCCTTTCACCGCTCTTCATCGCTACTTGCCCCCACTTCTGAAATCACTTTGGCCACAACCAATGATTTCCTAACAACGTCCTAACAGAATGTTTCATGTGAGATGGTAAGGTGTCTTACGTGAAAATCCATGCTTCATATATATATATATATATATATAGATTATAAATATATGATGTTTGTATGATATACTGTATATGTATGGAAGAAAACATTTCTGTATGGGGATGGGCTCAGCACGTTAGGAGATTGGGGTTCGAATCCTGGGGTTGGAGTGATTTCACCGTTAGGTTGCTGGATGAGGGTCCATAACCCCTAATTAAGTGCCAGGGAAATAACTAAAGGCCACTGAGGGAAAAAACAACCTACAATTAACTGCATTTCATATTCCAATTTGCTGAATCTGTGATACTCTCACTGAGGATCAGATACCCCCAGATATCAGGACCACCTGATAGAAACGGATGGAGAATGGCAGGTAAGGGAGGCCACCAGCTTCCTCGTCACTGACTCCCACAGGTCCCTCCAATTCCCCCCCCCCCACACACGCACCTTTCATAACCTTCCTCTGTCTCCCCTAATGCTTTTTCATTCCTGAATATCACTTACTTGGGGAGTCCCCTACAGCTGGGCAATGTTTCCCAAACCGGTCCTACCAGGAAGTGGGAGGAAGCAAACCCAGGGACTGTCTGGGGGTCCACAAGGACCGGGCTGGGAAACCCTGCCCCACAATAACAGAGTGACATCATTTGCCTGTTAAGGAGTTTCCCTGCTGCTGGAGCGATTGTCCTGGGTTGGAATTCCACTGGGGGGCATAAAGCCTCATGAAGACTCTTGTGGGGCTGAAATCTGATACAGCAAACATGAGGCTGCTATGCGTGATCATTAAGAACGGAGCAGCTGGCACCTTAAACATGGAAATTATTATTAAAAATGATTAAAAAACTGTAAACATACATTTGGGGCGCTACCTGAATAAGCTGTTACTGAATGCATATGAAAAACTTCCTCTGTTCCATTGAGTCTCACTGCCATTCTTAAATAACATAATCGTACACAGAGAACAGCCTCTGTATTTTAATATGTGATTCACGGTATCGATTAGCTTGTTAGTGCCAGTGGGAGTTGTTAGGCACCACACTTTCTTAATACCTAAAGATTTGACCGGGAACTGCGATCCATCACAGAAGACCCCACAGCCACCCTGATTAGCTCCAGTTCTGGAGCCTGTGTATTGGGTTCCTGAGTTCCTGAGAAGGTTCCTCTAGGCCTGAGGACCAGAGACAGTTCTGTGTTCGATCGAAGGCACACTGCATTGTTAGCTACCAACCATCATTTGATGCTTCGACGATTTTATGCTTTTTGACATAACTTTCGCAGCACTTATTTAAAGAAAACTGAGTGCTGTGCTTCCCTCAAACAGAACAGGTTTTTTTTTTAAGCCCATACTTATTTATTTCCCATAAAAGAATGTTAAAGAGGTTTGGATGAAACAAAGAGATTTCAGTGTTGTTCTAGTCAACAATTAGGAAGGAAGCAGCTTTAGTTCTTACCTTAGCTCCTGCCTTAACTCAGACGGGAATGTGCACTAATCACCTTAAGACCTTACAACGTAACACCAGCAAATGAATATAATAAGCATATCATTCATTATTTAAATTTTGTGCCATATTATGGGTTTCAGACACTATCATTATCATTACCACTTACCGACTGATAACAGTGGGAGATATTAGCTAAATCGATTTGCTGGCTAATGCCAAGTGTCGCGTTTATGGCTCTGTTGTGAGTGGGGGTTTTCAGCACGAAGCTGGCAGGGATGCCCTCTCCTCAGTCGGCGATACGCCTCTCTGCTATCATCCAGTGACATCCGTCTGGGCTGCTTATGTCATTTTGCGCACCTGGGGGCCCTCGGAAGCAATTCAAGTACAAGGAAGAACGGCATAACAGCACATGGAATCTATCTGCATCTTTTGGAAAGCAGTAAATTTATACAGTTATAAGAGGAGATGGGAATGATGCATTATGGGTCTGGGTATATGGCTGTCATAAGGGACAACACCCCCCCCCGGGCGGGGGGGGGGCGGGGGGGGGGGGGGGGGGGGGGGGGGGGGGGGGGGGGGGGGGGGG
>JAODJX010000129.1:1209019-1219325 GCA_026776945.1 Isichthys henryi | reverse complement strand
ATGTAACCCAGGCGGAGACTCGAACCCGGGTCCCAGAGATGTGAGGCAACAGTGCTAACCACTGCACCACCATGCCGTCCCTATGTACTACTATTATATGATTATACAATTATGTTGGCTGTTAATGTTAATATATTAAGGCTGTTAAGGTATACTTAATGCTGTTTATGAATGTCCTATAAATGTATTATGAAGGTGCACTGAATGTTCTATGACTGCGTTATAAAGGCATTATGAAGGTGCAGTTAATGTAATAGTAATAGTACCAAATATTTGCTATCATCAAAGGATCGGTTGAGTTGGGGGTGGCCAACTTGCTTAAGTGGGAACTTAGGCCTGATTTTTCTGCTACCAGTCATTTTCAGTCATGTTTTTTTCATGCTTGTCAGCTGCCAGTTTCTATTTTATGAATCAAATGCATTTGGTTTATGAATATGATATATCAAACAGAAAGCTCATTTGCTACAGAAAATCAACAAACACGTAGCAATGTGGGTATGTACTGTCAATATTATCAATTCATCTAATTTTGCAGGATGCTAATTATGGTCGGCCTTCAATTAGTCCCATATGTTCTACTTTGCAAATAAAAGTTAAAACCAAAATGGCAGCATGCTTCAGGGACAAAGGGCAAAATTAAAAAATAAAAAATAAAGTTAGGAAAAGCCAAGCTTGTGTTTATTAGAAGTGCAGCGTCATTGTCTCAGGCTGCGATTTCCCAGCTGAGCCCATGTCCCTCCTCTTTGATAATACAATCAATATAATATCTAATGCAGGGGTCACCAACCTTTTTGAAACTGAGGGCTACTTCACGGGTATTGAGCCACACGAAGGGCTACCAGTCTGAAACGCCCACCTAAACTTACCTAAACTTCATGTATAATAAACGTTTTAAATACTTTTTTTAGATATTGTCATTTTCAAATCTATATAAATGCGAATGTGATTAAAGAGGAATAGCAGCGGGATAAAATTACATTTTAGACGCCACTCACTGGTGAGTTGCGCTATTTTTAGAACAGGTCCGCAGGCGACTCATGTGGTCCTTGGGGGCGTCCTGGTGCCCGTGGGCACCATGTTGGTGACCCCTGATCTGCTGTATCCTTTTTGGGATTCATCGTGAATGGGAGAGACATTGATACCGAGCTCCTGGTTCTCTGATGATCTGTGTCAGGCCCGGCTCGTACGATCCTCGTGTGTGCCACGCCCTCCTGATTATCCACGTGTGCTTCCCCGAGCGTACCCAGCTGTGTCCACTTATTTTCGCCCAGTCCTGTCTATTTCAGTCCATGTCTTGCCTGAGTTCATGGTCTGTCATTGATGTTAGTCGATGTTCGTGCTTCGTCCTGTCGTGAGTCCGGAATAAACCCGAAATTTGCCCGTATTCCGCCTGTCTGCCCGCTTTCTGCCCGTCTGCCTGCCCGAGCGATTCCCCGCTCCCCAGCGATCGCGGCGAAACCTGACAATCTGGCCCATAAAAATAATTTTACTCTGCTGATAATGTAATTTTTTTTCTGCAGGTTTAGACCTGGGGGTGTCGTCACTAGAGAGAAAGCTTCAAATCGCGCGCAGTTCTCCTGTTTTTTTGGACAAAAGAGCTGATTGACTTCAACTGTGTAATTCTCAGACCTACAGAGACAAACACTGAAATTATTACTAACATCAGTCAAAATCAACTGACAAGTATATGGCAGGGCATAGTTACTTGGTAATTTAAAAAAAAATGTTAGCAACAACTTTGTTTTTTATTATTCACTTAAAATGTAAAGTGTTCCTTTAACCCAGCCAGTGATCAATTGATCTGTACCCCTTTCTGCACAAAATTTTATGCCGCTTATTTAATTCGAGCCCAGAGATGCACAGCTCCTAATGAGAATCATGCATCTTTTGTGGACAGACTAGCAGTATACACAGCCATATATAATGAGCACAGAGATGGCCAAAGCAATAATCAATGGCCCTTGGACGCTGGTTCTAATAACTCAGCAAGCCTCACCAGACCAAAGCCGTAAAGCTGCATTGAGTAGGCGATCCGACAAGTCACATTTCAGGACAGCACAGCTGATTAATCAGTCCAGTGCCGCGGTCGTTTTTACAATATATGGCTTTAGAAACTGAACCGCGATCTGTGGATTGGTTGGGAGTTACTGAACGGGACACTAAGGGCAAAAAGCATTAGTTACGAAGAGATAACACCCCTACTCGAAAGTGCAACTGTATGAATTACTCACCCCTTCAAGCTACAGTGTAGATGCAGAAAAATGGGACCTTGGATTTTTTCATAAGTCTGGGTGTTTTGCTTTCTGGGTATTAAACACCTCTGGCATAAATAGAGCATCCGCCTATGGAGGACGTATCAAAATCACATTTATATGTCTACAAATGCTCAGTAGGCCATAGTAATACTGTAGGTTCGGTGTGCTACTCTTGCCCACACAAATTTATAATTTGATTACATTAGGGAGCCACTTATCAGATATTAGGCTTCTTTACCACAAAAATGTATCAACTTCAGGGATGTGGAATGAAAGAAACGATGTATTAAAATTCCCTGCACTTCTACAATTTATATAGCTGCATTTATATTAGTTATGCTCAAGATTGAGTTTAGGATTGAGATTTTGCTTTCGATGAATTGCTAATTGACAATATAACCAATACCGTGGCAGTTAAGCATTTACACTGATTGATTACACCCATGCAGTTCAGTGCAATTAAAATTCCTATCACATATAATGAAACAAAACAGGTCATACCAGTATCCGTTTCTTGTCTTATAATGAGAATGCCTGGGTCCAGCTCTCTGAATATTTTGCAGACTCCAGAAACAACACATCCCATGAAAATGATCCAGTCTCGTCTAAAATACTTCTACCAATCATCGTGTTGTTTAGGGATAAGATTTAGGCGAGAGTTGATATTTTTAATACTTGGGGGGGGGGGGCGCGTCTGTTCTGCACCAACTGCATCACTGAAGACAGCTACAGTCAATCAGCTACTGGATTATAGGGTTTAAACCACACCCTATCGATCACCTCCCATGCCAGGTAGATATATGTGACAAATGATAAGCAGGCATACCCCTCTATGAATGGTGCATTCATCACAATTCAGGAAGAACTATTAGTTAGGCTTCTGTACTAAAGCTGAGATTCAGTATCAAGAATTGGTTCCGTCAATACTGAGAGCGTTAAATCCCATTTCACCTGAAGCCTACATGAGTGGTTTAGAAAACACTCAATGATCAAGTGGGTGAACGCGAAACAAGAATTACAAAATAATAACGGATAACCATGAATAGCCTGAGAATATTACTGGCTTATCAAGCCCTTACAAAGTACGGATTTTAAATGTAGCCCTGTATAGAAATGTAGTTTAGCTTCGGTATTTAGCATTATAGATGATTTTTCTTTGAGAAAACGTCAACAAGAAACGATTCCTGTGTGTTTTGTCAATCCATCTATCTTCCGCTCATTTATCCTGTCACTGGGGGGACCTTGAACCTTTGAAAGGAAGTACAAGGCACAAGGCAGGGGACACCCTGGACGAAATGCCAGTCTATCACAAATCACACATCTGTAAAACATGCAGGCAGGTAGACTGCCGACTGCAAATGAGTGTCTAACGGCTCTTATACAGCTGAACTGAATCACTGCGTTTCATACAAGAATCTCTCTTGTACGCCTGACAGATTATTATTGCATTCTGATTCGCATAGCCTCAAGTTTTTGTTTCATAAACACTGAAAGAGTGGTGTTTTGTTTGGGGCATCTGTTACAAGGTGTGTTTTAAGGTTCGAGAAAGTGAAAAGAGTACAGCTTCATATCTATTTTTTTTTTCACACTCTCCAAGGGAAACAAAATCAAAGCAAAGCAGAATTTCGTATTTGCCATCACACTGTACACCTCCTTTCCCTTGGTCATGGGTGGGCAATCTTATCCGCAAAGGGCCGGTGTGTATGCAGGTTTTTGGGATAACCTTTAGGTCAGCTCTTCAAACCCAGGTGAGAGGACTCGTCAGCCAATCAGTCCTCTAATTAGTAACCTAATTAGGGAGTTGCAGCGAAACCTGCATATACAACGGCCTTTTCTCGATAGGATTGGCCACCCCTGCTCTAGATGGACAGGGTTTCTATGGTAACGCCATGTGATTTTTTTTTTGACTGACATAAAGCTTGTTTCTGAAATACATTTAATTTCAGAGAGTATTTTAAATTCATTTATTTGTACCATAAACATATGTGTGAGCAAAATACTCGTGGGGAAAAATTATATTTGGGAAATTGACTTTTTGGGTTTGTCAAAAAATGTGTTCTTAACATTTACTTGTAACAAGCAACACTGAGGTAATGTGTAGACGAAGGTTCACCCAGATTATAGGGGCTCCAGGGCTGCTACGGCAGATGAAGTCTGACACCTAAAGGTCTGAATGCATCTATGCAGCCTTATTTGTGAAGATACAAGGGTGTTTATTAGTTATAAACTATAAATGATTTTTTGTTTGCAGAATGGTAGCAGAAATGTTCTTACAGAGAAATTGCAACTAAATGTTGAGTGGAAGTCCAAGTTCACAGATGTTAAAATGCAGGGGGTGACCTGATTCCAGGGACTAAGTAAAACTGAGTTTTTTATAAACAGCCCAAAACTATAAAGCATTATGCAACGTAAAAACGATTGGTTGTCTGAAGTGTTTAATGAAAAAGACCTGACTAAATGTATCACATCTTAAAAAACAAACAATTAAATTAAAATTTCAGGGAAAAAAATATAAGTAGGCCAAAAGACATCAAATTATAATCATGGAGAATTTGTGGATGGTTTTAGTTCAGTTACCAACAAGCACTGAGGTATTTCTTAATATCTGAAGAGAAACTTAAAACGTGGGGCATCGGTGCAGCCTGTGAGTCACAAATCTCATCCTTTATATATGTGCATGTATCAGTTTTTAAAATTAATCATACTACTGTATATAATGAGTGGTAAAATAAAACCACCAGCAACATCAACGAAAAATGTGTGGGGCTGCCAAGAGAAATTAAGAATTGGCTCCGTACCAGATGATTATTTTTAAATTGTTTCTTTGTTTCTACTTAGTTTTCTGCCCACCACCAGAGGTTCACTGAAATTGGACTGAAGGACATTACTATTCACGAAACCTAAGATGTCATCTGTTCTGAGACATCCGAATTGATCTGAAAAGACCAAAATTTTTGGTAAAAGAGGAAAACTGACAACCTGCAACAAGGTGGATGGACTCAATCTTCACAGCAAAGAACATGAAATTATATGTCTGAAGATGTTACAGCGGTGCATGGTGCTGGCAGAGAGAGGCGGTGGGGAGGGGGCGAATAAAATTTGTTGATGATGGTAGGGGGGGTCTTAAGCCCATGCACTAAAGCACCCCTGCCTAGACGTGACGTTTAAAGGTAGTATAGTGTTAATAGCAGGATGCAGCAGCCATCACAAAACATCAGAGACTCATTAGGGACACATTAAAAACATTAGCGATTAACCTAGAAATTTTGAGCCCCCTGTCGAAATGTGACTTTATCCCCGCCCATCCAATTTCACATATTATTCTACGTATACCAGGGCTCCTGTCAAGTGCCCGACCCCCCAGAATCTGCCATGGTAGCCATACCCTTCTAATGCACCTGGCGGTAAATGTCATGCATCTCATAATTTCCAGAATAATAATAAGATCTTTTCTATTAACTTAGTTGACCAAGCTTGGCAGTTACAGGCAGATTTCCCTACTGCAGACAGTTCTGAACACTTGGCTTATTACAATCGCATTATTGATGTTATTTGTCATACATGCTCCTTTGCCCCAGAAACTGCATTCCGCATGAAACTCATATTGCACAGCAGTGATTTACATTGTGATTTGGGACTGAGTTTCAAAGATATGTTTCATATGGCTTTTTCAGCAGGAACTTTAATGGAGATATATGGATGCACAATCACCAGGGAATTAAGAACTCGTGTTGGCATTCAAATTTAGAATGACTCCCAAAACAGCAACAACAACAACAACAAAAACCTTCCACTCCTACTCACTCTACCTACGACTCACATCATCTTTTTTTTCCCCCTGTAATCCAACAAGCTGCCTTATCTGTCAACATTTCAACTTTCTACAAGAAGCACAGCTGTGCTTCAGTCCTTTGGGAGACAATGTATTGTAAAAAATCTTTGCACCCGTGGAAAGATCTTATAGCACTAACGAAACAATAGATGTCAAATTGATTTAGCACAGTACACACAATTAATTCCCCCTGTAATTTACATAACAAACTATTTAAGGCAAGCTGTACCAGGTCCATTTTCAACAGATTTAATGCAAGCTCTTAATAAGGACTGTGAATGCTTGCCTTTATTAACCACATTTCTAACATTGAAATGATTATATATACACATCCCAAGGATTATACTGTTCTTTCACATCGGCAACAAAAAAACAACGAGTTATATTTCATTATTGAGTTTCCATGTTTTAAAAAATACACTCGCTTGGCATTTTATTAGGAACACTCTACTAATAGTTATTGGGGGGTCCTTGTACTCTCAAAAAGGCCACCGTTTTTTTGTGGCATGGAGTCCATATGATGTTGGAAACGTACCTTCGAGATTCTGGTCCACACTGATATGATTGCATTACGAATTTTCTGGAGATTTGTAGGTTGCACATCCATGCTGCGAATCTTCGGTTCAAACACATCCCAAAGGTGTTCTGTTGGATTCAGATCCAGTGCCTAGGAAGGCCAGTGAAGGACATTGAACTCCTTGTCATATTCATGAGACCAATTTGAGGTAACTTCTGCTTTGTGACATGGTGGATTTTCATGTGGGACGTAGTCATTAGAAGATGGGTAAATTGTGGTCATGAAGGGATGCTGAAGGGACACTCAAACAGGCTGTGGCATTCGAGTGATGATCGATTGGTATTAACGGGCCCAAAGTGTGCTAAGAAAACATTCCCCACACCAGTACCACACCCACCAGCCTGGTCAGTTGACGCAAGGCAGGTTGAGTGCATGGATTCCGGCTACTGATGCCAAATTCAAATCCTACCATCTGTGTGCCTCAACAGAATCAAGATTCATCAGAGCAAGCTATGTTTTTTTAGTCTTCCATTATCCAGTTCTGGTGAGCCTGTTCCCACTGCAGCCTCGGCTTGCTGCTTTTGGCTGACAGGAGTGGAACCCGACATGCTCTTCTGCTGTTCTGTCTCATCCGTCTCAAGATTCAACATGTTGTGCATTCTGACATGCTTTTCTGCCCACCACAGTTGTACAGAGTGGTTATCTGAGTTACCGTATAGCCTTTCTGTCAGCTCGAACCAGTCTGTTTTTGTCCCAGAACTGCTACTCAATGGCTGTTTCGTGTCTTTCGCACCATTCTGAGTAAACTCTAGAGACTATTGTGTGTGAAAATCCCAGGAGACAGGCAGTTAAAGATATACTAAACCCAGTATGTCTGGCACCAACAGTCACTGAGATCACATTTTTCCCCCATTCTAGTGTTTAATGCGAACAATAACAAGCTCCTTATGAGAATGACAGGATGATTGTGTGATTTTATGCATTGTACTGCGGGCACATGATTAGATCATGACTGATGAGATTATTGAATGAGCAGCTGCACAGGTGTTCATAATAAAGTGCTCAGTTCATTTCTGAAATGTGACTGTTATACGCTCATTTCTGAGATATCAATATATCTATCCATCTGTAATTCCAGCCTCTTACGTTGGACAGGCTTGCAGGGCTGAAGAAAACTATGATGTGCCTTGAAAAGGAGGCACCAATAAGGTTAGCCTGCCACCTCTGGGAAAGAAAGGGAAACGCATGGCTTTCGTTTATATTTGTTGGCTGTGGTGTTCTTATATATACCAATTACTTTAGATTATATGCTTTTGTCTCCAAAAAAGAAGATAGCTTGTTTGGATGCGACATATAACCTCATAGGATATAGTACCATATAATTCTATATTAGTTTTCTATATTCGTTTGCGTGTGAGGCTTTTCTGCCATTGACGCGTCTATTTTTACTGCAGCATTCTAACCTTTTTCTATAATAGTGTCACCAATGTGCTGCAGTAAGTCCTCCTGGCAGTAGGTGGCAATGGACAAAAAAACGAAGTGGTTTTTAGAACATTTTTAGAGCTGTTTTATTTCTAAATTAATTGAATTTCCCCAGAACAGTGACATCAAAGAGAGTTTAGTCTTGAAATATGTTCTTTTGGTTTCATAATTTAATTTTTTAAAAAGTTTTAACGCTTGACCTATGGGGGTGGGAAAATTACCACCGGAAGTTCTGTTACCTTGACGAACGAGAAGATGGCGGCGCTTCGGGTGGTGGTGACCGGGAGCGGCAGAACCCTACTGAACGCTCCGAAATCTGTTCACACTCCCAGGGTAAAGGCTGTTTTGCGTACAGCGTTGTGTGCATTGAATGCGCGGTTTTCCGTATGGTGGCGGAGTGTACGGAAGCGTAATACTGCCTAAGGATTTTGTATGGATAGTGTAAGAGCAATGCAAGGTCATTCAGGGAATCGTGTCCTATTTCTTTTATAAATGAGTCTTTTCGCAGGAAAGGCGGTGAGAGTCAGCAACAGCTTCTTTTCAATCACGTTATTTGCATGATGTTTTTTGTTAAGCGTTATTTCCCACAAAAACAGTCTTACCGATGATTTTGAACGGATCGCAATCACGTTCAGAGGCAGATGCAAAGGTGACATAATGGCTCGTCCGTTTAGGCAGAAACACTGGCTTTTAATGTTTCTTTCACTAAATATTTGAGAGCTAATGATCGTGAAGTTGTTGTCTATTGGCAGCTTATGGATGGCAGGCTTGTACAAAGGCTGGGTCGTCCAGCAAATCGGCGTGGTACTGTGCTTACATCTGTAATCAGAAGCACTCAGTCGTGGTGTCCCGGACAGCTCATTAGACAACCACTTTCCATAGATACAAAGTAGCTGATGATTGTAATATCAGCTTATATGTACAGCAAAATTAGCTTCACAGGCCGTACAAATTACATTCAATGAATAGTGTCTTTTTTTCTTATTTATTCTTATAAGATGGTGTGAGCAGGTGCCTCTTTGAAGCATTTAATGCTCAGCAATCACTGCCAAAACGCTCATTGACTAATATCAACTCTTTCGTATACCTTTTATATTTAACCTCCAAAACAATTGTTTCAGGTTATTCTGTGTCTGAAGAATAAATAATTCAGTTAATGGGGTGAGATGGAATCACATCTTTAGTTTAATAGAGTGAGACCAGTGGAATTGGTGGTTGTGTATCTCTGGCAGAGACTGGGCCATGCAGGCTGTATGTTTAGCCGGCAGAGCAGCTTGAACTGTGATGTTCCGAAGGGTCACCCTGATGTATCCCAGTGTGACCACTGGCCTCCTTTAGGACTGCATGTATACTAAATGTAGATATTTCCCATAGACATGATACCATTATTATGACTGTGATACGGTTAACTGTTGCTTTGAAACTGTGGCCTGTATCTCAGATCCTTCTAAAATTTCTTTATCCCTCCAGGCCAGTATGTCGTTTGCAAGCCTTTCCCGGGGTAAAAAGGTAGCACTGTCTACACTGGGTGTGCTGACAGCAGGGGGTGCTGGTCTTGCCTTGGCCTTACATCAGTCTGTGAAGGCTTCTGACCTGGAGCTGCACTCACCCTCGTATCCATGGAGTCACAACGGGATGCTGTCCTCTCTGGATCATGCCAGGTGTCCCTCCTCTCGTTAAGTCTGAAGTTAACTTTGTGGGATCTCCAGCAAAGAAACGCTCACGGCAAACAGGAATGATGTATTGTCATTATTTACTGTATAAATGTTAATGCTTTCAGTGTCACTCCAACACAGTAGTTCAGTCAGCTACAAATTTCCTTTTTTGTGGTCGCTGTAAGAACATTTTGATACATATTGATGATTTTACTGATCTTAATTATAGCCGTTTATTTTTTATTATAAAACAGGTTATACAAAACTTAATGGTGTAAATCAAAGCTGGCAAAATACAGGTGCTCCTCGATTTACAATGTTGCGTTCTGATGAACTGGAAAATATCACAAGTTGAATATGAATTTGATAATTAAATGCATATCTACTGTCACTGTGACAGTAATACTGTAACTAGCTAAATACCAGTAATCGAGAACTAAATAAATGAATACAAGTCTATTTGGTTAAACGTTGCATGATATGGCGTTAGGGGCGGCATGGTGGTGCAGTGGTTAGCACTGTCGCCTCACACCTCTGGGACCCAGGTTCGAATCCCCGCCTGGGT
>JAODJX010000129.1:1189557-1208919 GCA_026776945.1 Isichthys henryi | reverse complement strand
TTCCGGGATAGGCTCCGGACCCCCCGCGACCCAGTAAGGATAAGCAGTTTGGAAAATGGATGGATGGATGGATGGATATGGCGTTAAACATTGTACACTCACGGTCGCTACTAAAACTGGAAGTGCAGCTGGATGGATGCTGCAAGTATCAGTAGAAAGTATCGTACGGCATATGAGTAGCCCGGAATGGATGAAAATTTAAAGCTGACTACTGAATGTGCGCACTGTCACAGCATCGTAAAGTCAAAAATGGCAGGTCGGCTCATTGGAAAGCAAGCAGCATCTGTACATATTTATTCGGTTTTGATTAGAAGGCTGCAGTGACCAGTCATGACGGGGATAAATAGCCACACAAAGAAACTAACGATTGTTCCGGTTCTCATTCTCAGCGTTCGCCGTGGGTACCAGGTGTACAAGCAGGTGTGCGCTGCCTGCCACAGCATGGAGTATCTGGCCTTCCGTAACCTTGTGGGCGTGTCGCACACAGAGGCTGAAGTCAAGGCTCTGGCTGAGGAGGTAACAGGGTCTCGCCTCGTTCGTGAGCAGTGATGAAGATGGAGGTGCAATCGGGACAACTAAATATCCCTCTGGCCCCCATAGAGTTTAATCAACCACATCCAACAAAGTTGGATTGAGAGAAGTGCGACTCCACACATCTATGCAGAGAAACGGCTCAGAATCCCACACACAGGTGGCTGAATTTCAGCTGTGCCCTGAAGACGTGTCCGCTGTCTGACGTGTAAAGGTTGAGATTCATTAACCCGTTCACACTAAGCAAAACAATCCTACACATCGCCCGAGAAGCAGCTTTAGAAAACACATGACACGTCAACTGTTTAATCCTAATTCTTGGCTTTGTAAAATAGTCGCTTAGGTAGTGAATTAAAAATTGAGGAACCGCAGTTTAGGTCAGAGGCAGCCTGAAATTGGTCTCATGCTGTAATGCAATTAATGCTACACATGCTACACACTCATGATTATTAACTATAACATCCATTCATTGTAGCTTCCTGGGTTTGGAAGACAAATCCCCAGAGTTTGTAGGACGATACGATCATTTTTAGCTGCTCAGGAACCCTGGGCCCTCTCTGTGCTTCGTTCAGATAGAGGTGGTGGACGGCCCAGATGAGACTGGAGAGATGTTCACCCGACCAGGAAAGCTGTCTGACTACTTCCCCAAGCCGTACGCCAACCCAGAGGCTGCCCGTGCGGCCAACAGTGGAGCCTTGCCCCCAGACCTCAGTTATATCGTCAATGCAAGGTACAGCCCACAGCTGCTGCTACTTGTCTGTTTACATTTATTTTTTAATTATTAATGCATGCATTTTTTTCTCCTTACATTCTCCTTGAAGACATGGTGGGGAGGACTATGTGTTCTCCTTGCTGACGGGTTACTGCGACCCCCCCGCGGGAGTTTCTGTGAGGGAGGGGCTCTACTACAACCCTTACTTCCCTGGGCAGGCCATCGCAATGGCTCCCCCAATCTACAATGAGGTGCTGGAATATGAGGACGGTCAGTTATCACACCGCCTGACACTGCATTCCCACCTCCTCGCTACCTAGTATTCGATAAGCAGTTGATTGGAGGTATTTAAGGTTTGGAATTGAGCTGTCGTACTTAATCATTGTAAAACACTGTTGCGTCTAAGAAGAAAAGGATAGTGTCAGTATGTTACACTAGGGGGTCCCCAAACTTTTGATGCCCCCAGACTGGTTTACGTCGTAGAGAAATTTCATGTGCCAGTGAAATGGGTGTGATGAGGGACCAGTTTCACTTGACAGTTTCATACGTTTAATCACTTCCATTATTTTTAAATGCAAACAGAATGTACAAACATGAGGGGTTGTAAAAAATGTATGATTTATTTTTGGTAATTAGCCAACCCCTCTGCAAAACTTGGTGGAATACTGGGCAAAGACTGGTACCAGTCTGTGCACCGGGGTTGAGAACCCCTACAATTAAACCATGACAGCCCACAGGATTTACTTAAAGTGGCCTAATACTTGTGTGACAGTAGTGTTTCCCAATCCGGTCCTTGGGGACCCACAGTTGGTCCATGTTTTTGCTCCCTCTCAGCTCCCTACCACAGACAGTCAGCATTTTTGCTCCCTCCCTCCTTCCTACCTACCTGTCTATGGGTCTCAGAAGACCGGTTTGGGAAACACTGACATTAGTAAACAGTCTTGAGCAGGCTGTAGTAATTATCAGTTAGTGCTTTCTTTACTTCAGGGGCAAAATGTTAACATGAAACAGTTTTGTCTTCAATGCTGTTTTTACGTAACGGAACATTACAAACCGTACATTTTCTGAAATTTATATTGTATCATCTTCATTGAGCGGGGGGTTTTTTTGTGGTGAAGCAGTTTGATTGTTGTACATGGCTGAGCGGGTGAGCTGAGGTGGTTCTTGCTGCCCCCCTACAGGGACCCCCGCCACCATGAGCCAAGTGGCGAAAGATGTCTGTACCTTCCTGCGGTGGGTAGCAGAGCCGGAGCACGATCAACGCAAGCGGATGGGTCTAAAGGTGAGACTGTCGGCACATCGCCAGGGACTCCACAGCTGATCCCGGGTGGTAGCTATGGACTCGACACCCCAAGGTTGCCTGGTTCCAAAAGGGACACTAATGTTGTACCCTTGAACCAGATCCTTTACCTGGACCACCCCCCCCCCCATATCAACAAAATTCAGCTGTATCAATGGGTAAACACTGTTACACCTAAGCAACTAAATGTCAGTGTTTTAAGTTAATCTGTATCCCAGTCAGCTCAGTAATGCTGGTGGGTTGGATAATTGTTTTTTAACTTTTATATAATGTGTTTAGGATGAGTTAAATGATTAGAAATGTTTTATGCTTGCCTGTATGCTGTGTTGTTACACTGTGTTGATTTGAATAGTTAACTTCATGCTTTATTTGGTAGATGTTGTGTAACTTCCACTAGTACCTGCGCATTCACTGGAAGCTCAGCCTAGCTGCACTCATGTCCGGTCGAGTCCATGACAGCTGTATGTCCGTAATGTGCTGTTTCCCAGTGTAAATGTCAACATTCTGCCTCTACCACTCTCCCCCTCCCCCCCCTCCAGATGCTCATGGGCTCCGCAATCCTGCTGCCCCTAGTTTATTACCTGAAAAGACACAGGTGGACCGTCTTGAAGAGCCGCAAGATCGCCTACAGACCGCCTAAGTGAAACGTCCCCCAGCCACCTCCCCGCCTCATTCCCCTGACTGGATCCAGTTTCCAATTCACTATCAGTGCTGGGGATGAGCGACTCACACGGTGATTCGCTCTCGTCCACATCACTTGAATAATGCATCATTTTGCAGTTTTCCTCTTCCGAAGGAGCTTGCAGACAAAACCTCGTGCTCAACGTTTTATTAAAAAATAAATTATAAAAAGCGAAAAAGGAAACATTGGTCACAGGTAGTCTTGGTTCATTTGGGGAAAGAGTTATGTTTTGAGCTTTGTGAATTGTCCAAAACACAAGAATACCTGTTATACAGAGGTATACCTAATAAAAAAACTGTACTGAATTTCACTGACCTTGTGCTGCTTCTTAAAAATGCCATATTTGTAACTTAATGTAATCAAACTTGTAGAGCTTTGATAAACATTAGGCATGCCTACTGATCTGATATCTCATGCGCTTGTAGAGTTAGTTTTCAATCCCAGCCCGATACTGAACTGGGGAAATAAATTTAACAGGTGGGAATACAAGCTGTCAGAATACAGTTTGGTCTGTCTTAGGTAGCTGATATTTCGTAGTACGTTACTGTTAATATTTGTCTCTGAACATTCTGCATGTAAAACAACATAAGGTGTGCAAGATGTATTGAAGTTGATTATTATTACTACTACTATTTGTTGATGCTCTCTATGGATGTTAAAGGGGACCACGGAGCTTACAGCGCCAGGGTTTTATACCGCAGGCATCCGCATGCAGTCTGCTAACTGGGGTTAGTGTAACCCATAGGGCAGGGGTGCCCAATACGTCGATCGCAAAGGTAATGTGGGTAGATCGCATAGCATAAAAAATAGAGGATGAATGAGACGTTCAACCACGCCAGCTGCTGCCAAACCGAGTCGCCTAGTTAGCCTCCAATTTATTTCTACTACACTTAAGAAAGGATATAAAAATGAATGGGGGAGCTGGACAAAGTAAGAAGCCAAAAACCTACCACTTCCATACGGAATGGGAGGAGGACTTTTTCTTTCACCATGTCATATTCGAAGTGCGTTTGCCTCATCTGTCAGTCTACCATTGCTATTCCAAAGAAGGGAAAAGTGGAGCGACATTTTCGGACTGTTCATAAAAACTATGACATTAACTCCGAAAAGCGAGCTGAGGAAGAGAAAGGTGAAGGAACTAAAAATGCTTTATTTATCCCAAAGGGAAATTAATAATAATGATAAAGAATATTCGGTATATCTATGAATAAATATATGTTTTGCATTTTTCTAGTAGGTAGATCGTTCTGATTTGATCATTTATAAGTAGTTCGCAAGCTGAAAAGGTGTGGGCACCCCTGCCATAGGGTCTGACTGTGTGCACTGATAACACTATTTTGTTACTGTGATGATTGTTACGGGACAAACCGGCATGGATGGATGCTTTAAACCTACAGAGTAAAATCGGACCAGCTAATGCCCTTTGTTTTCTCGTGCATCCAGAAATATTTTTGTCACGGTTTTATCGAATTTCTCTATCACGGCTACAATGCACGGGTAGAGTCATCCACCAGTTCAACTTAAAAAAAAAAAAATCGGCTGAAAAAATGCCATGACGTCAACCAGTCTAACACAGATCTTCTGAAATTGAAATATTTTGACATTTCAGAAGCTCCAGCATGGCAACACCGAAAACAGGCCAATTCTCCAGCAAACTGGCACAACAGCCTTGACAGGCCTGTAGAATGAAAGAAAAATTTACGCAACGTTTTCATATTTTAATTATAAAAAAAATTATAACTATATAAAACCACGAAGGAAAGAGTTTGATATTAAGGGGTGTCAGAATTAATTTTTTTAAATACAAAGGTCTGTTTATTGGGGTAAAGGAAGTAAATATTTGTTAAAATGTAATAATTAGTTAACATTTATAATTTTAAAATAGCACCATAAATAATATTCTAAAGGTTTATAGAAAAAATATACCGACTGCAAATTGTATGTCTAAGTATAATAAGATATTCTTTATAACACAATCAAAAATAGATTTGCTGTCATCATGTCATGTAGGTATTGCACTTGATTCAGACCCGTTCGACTTTGTGGCATCTTTCCGATCTTTTCCGAACTTGAATTCGGAGGCTCTACCACGTGCTAGCTTCTCACTGGTCGGCCGCACGCCCTTTGTGTCCCGGAAGTAGCGTAATTGTAACACTAAGGTTTCCGTGTTGCCCCTAACCTGTGCGAGAGGGCGAAAATGGAGTCTTTGAATAAACTGAAGCAGTTTGATGCATACCCTAAAACTCTCGAGGATTTCAGAATAAAAACATGCGGAGGAGCTACGGGTGAGAGCGTCTGTTAACGAAAATGTATCACGGAGAGTGGCTAGTTAACTATTCAGGCTAACAGGCTAATAGGGGATAGGCAGGGTAAATGCGCGCAGCATACTGTTGATCATCGTTATTTCGGTATTTGCCGGCTTCTGATGTTACTGAGCCTGTTGTATCAGTGGATTTTCACAGTGGCTCAGGGTACACTAAATGTAATTCATTTTCCCTTTTTCTTCTTCCAGTAACCATAATTAGTGGGTTAATTATGATGATCCTGTTCTTCTCAGAGTTGCAGTATTATCTCACTAAGGAGGTAAGTCATTATGTTCACAGCCAGTAAATGTGCCTTAAATATTTATCAAGATTTTCATGTTTAGTGCGTTTCCTTATCTTATACAGCCTTCTCGTGTTTTTTTTTTTTTTTTAAATCAAAATCAGAGTCGGTATATATCCATAATTTGTGCATGACTGAAACTCGTTTTAATATAACCGGCAAAATAAAATCGAAAGAGAGTTTTCATTCCTTGTAATGAGGAATTCTTTTTTTATAGGTTCATCCAGAATTGTTTGTTGATACATCGCGTGGAGATAAGTTGAAAATCAACATTGATGTTATATTCCCTCATATGCCATGTGCATGTAAGTAGGAAATTTCATTCTCCTACATTTTTATTAATAACTATGTAAATAAACAATAGGAAGTATTTTTTCTTGTATAGTTATCAGTCTGAAATGCTGGCATAATGATTTGCCCAGTCTTCGCAATTCTGTTACTGGAATACGACTGTTTAAAACATTTTTCTTGTGAGAAATTACACGCATAATTTTTCAGAGGTTAATCTATCACTGCCAGGATTTCAAGTCTGGTGCAATACCTAACTGTAATTCAGCTGTAAGGTTATGCTCACATTAAATAATATTTGTCTATTTCATTAAATCTGCGTAACCTTGTGTCCCGTAGATCTAAGCATTGATGCTATGGATGTTGCTGGTGAACAGCAGCTGGATGTTGAGCACAACCTTTTCAAACAGAGGCTGGACAAAGATGGGAAATCTGTCAATTCCGAGGCAGAAAGACATGGTGAGGGGATGCTCTGATGTCTGCGCCAGACAGCTGGACTTTCACCATTTCCTTTGGGAATCCACTTTTTAAAAAATCTGATTCCTTATTTAGTATACAACAATGTCTTGTTTTATTTGTGGATTTTGCCTAAGGAAGATGGGCATCTAGCACTGTGTGGACATAGAATTTCACAATGGAACAGAATGCTACGCATTTCCTTTTTCGCTCCTAGCATTCTGTAGACATAGAATTTCACATTGGACTAGATTGCTACACATATCGTTTGTAGTTTTTGGGGCTCATCTGACATTCATTCCCCACACGTATGCAGCATCTCATTCCACCTCTACATGTACTAATTGAATTCTGTTTCCACATATTTGATTATAGATCTGGGGAAAGAGGAAGGAGAGCTGTTTGACCCAAGCAAGCTAGACCCTGATCGATGTGAAAGTTGTTATGGCGCTGAAACTGAAGACCATAAGTGAGTTTCCAGGCAGTCAGATCACTGAGGGGGGCCGAGTGACCTGTAATTATGTGAAGCCATTGTAATATACATATATGGACTCCATTTAACTGGTCTGTCATTAGTCTAACCCTTTTATGACCAGTAGGATAACATGAATATTTAATAAGCGTTTAACACAACGTTGAATACTGAGACAATGTGACTGGTATTGCTGATCTGGGTGTCGCTTGTCCGCAGCTCCATCTGTGTGTGGCTCAGCGAGTTAGCGATTGATGCGTCTCTCTGGAAGAGAGTCTGAATCCCACAGCCGATTAATATAACTGTTGAACGTGGCCTTTAACCAGGGATGCTGGCTGACCCAACTTTCTGATCCTCACTTGCATGTTGCTTTGGACAGGAACATCTGCTAAACAGACATTAATGTCTACATTTGTGGTAGGTGCTGCAACACCTGCGATGACGTGCGAGAGGCATATCGGCGGAGAGGGTGGGCGTTCAAGAACCCAGACACCATCGAGCAGTGCAAGCGAGAAGGCTTCAGTCAGAAGATGCAGGAGCAGAAGAACGAGGGCTGCCAAGTGTTCGGCTTCCTGGAAGTCAACAAGGTATTCCTCATCCACATGCTACAACAGGCATGTTCACTGTCCCTCATTCCTTCCGTCTCATTGTTTTTTTTTTTTTTTTTGCCCCACTAGGTGGCAGGAAATTTTCACTTTGCCCCTGGGAAGAGTTTCCAGCAGTCTCACGTTCACGGTAAGACTGGTCATTGAGAGCCACTAAGCAAACATTGGGCACAGGGGGAGATGAAAGGGCTCTTCTGGCCTGCGCCTTTGGTTCGGTGTAGATCCTAAACTTGCATCCTAGTTATATTATTATGAACTGCTCATAATACATGGAGATTTTTAAAACAATCGCCTGTGGTAGCAGGTCATTGTTTCGTCTCGTAGGGACCTTAGGAGTCATGGGTAATTAAAAACCACTACACAAGTTTGAACTAACCGAAGTGTTGTGGGGCTGGATATGGCTACTATCCCACTGCTAACTGACACCAAACGATGAGGGAGCACTTTCATTGTTACACACAATACCCTCATATGGAGTCAAACCAAGTGTGGGTACAGGCTACGGTCTGTTTGCTTCCAACCAAGAGGACATTGTATTACTGCTGAATAGCAGAACACCAAAGGCAGTAAGTCTCCCATTTCCCTAGACGGGTCCCGTCGCTCTGTGATGCTGCATCAGCTCCTCTCCTCTATACATTTGTTTCCAATAATAAAACCCGACATAAATTTCTCATCACAGAAATGCCAGCATGCAGCCACTTTGCTTCAAACTTTTTCTGCTGTCTCTCTCTCTGTTTAAGTAACAAGGTATACGCTACACAAAAGGACAGCCTGTATAATACACACACACGCAGTTGTTTTAATTTGATTCTGATTTGTTTACAGAAGCACATTCATGCATATTCATACCAGTTATCTGCAGTTGACTATCCGGGTAGACCGATCTAACCAGTGTCTAAGCTGTCTTGCTTAGACTGGCTCTCTGCTTGTGTAGTACCAGTCTAATCAAGAACAGCAGGATTAAAAAAAAAAAAACCTGCATCCTAAAATTGAAACCCAACCACACTGTGCTGTCAATGCACAGGCAGTACTGGCTTTACTGAGTTCCACAGGCCGGTCCTTCAGTGTGGAGCTCATGTAAAGTCCTGGGTCACGCACTCTTCTCCACAGTGCAGGCTTCTCTATGTACTTCTGACGTTCATTGTACAGTGACTTCTCTTCCCCTCCCCCTCTCTTTCTGCAGTGCACGCTGTGGAAAGTAAGTTAATCTTTTTTTAAATCCAACCTGCAAATTCCCCTGCAAACACACAGTAAACTCGGTGAACGTGAAAGAATGATGACATGAGTGCATTTACCCTGTTACTTAACTGCAATAAATTGCAAATGATTCAGTTTTCATGCTAATTAGGATTTGATGGTACTCAAGCACACAACTCACCAGGTCCTGTTTTAATCTTGCATATTTAATGCTCTTCTGTGCTCAGTATGCTGGTTGCATGCAGATCTACATCAGCATAATGCAGCAACTGAATTTCATTCAGAAAGAGCATCCAGACCACTGAAATCTCTGTATATCTAAGGGTAAAACAAACATTTCAACTCTTTCTTCCAGTTCATGACCTGCAAAGTTTCGGACTGGATAATGTAAGTATGTAGGCATTGAGCCTACTTGTAGCTCCTAATGGACATTTTGCAGTTTGGATGGGTAAAACAGCTTGTCTTCTCCTGACATCCCTTATCTTTCTCCCAGATCAACATGACACACTTTATCAAACACCTCTCTTTTGGGAAAGACTACCCTGGCATTGTCAACCCCCTGGACGGAACGCATGTTGCAGCTCCACAAGGTTTGCACAGTTACTAAGACTGAAGCTTTAGCGATAGGAGAAATGAGGCTTTGAAACTTACCGTGGGTGTCATCATGGACATTCAACCAGCCTAAATTCTCATTGGTTTAAACCTGGCAGTAACTGAAAATGTACAGTAATCCAGCCCATTCTGGGTTTCAAAGCCTCTTTTCTTCCATGTAATTAAATGGAATCTGATTAAATGTGGGGAAAATTGATAGCCATACAAAGAAGGTGGTCTGGTCATATTCAAATGAAGGTTTTTACACCGCCTAAGACAAATGACATTACAGTTCTTTACCTGAAATTAGTCACTTGGGGCTGAAAGTCCTGCTTTTGAGTAATTTTCCGCGATCATTTAAATCTCAGCCTTTATTTGAAGTGATTTCTCCCATAAGGCTTACAGTGTGGCAGATGGTGAATCAAATTGAGAATTTCACAAATCAGGAGAGTCTTGAGAGTGAGAAAAAAAAACTAATTTCAGCAGCGAATGCCCATTCCGATGGCCATGAAGGTGCCAAACGTGCCTCCGCTCTGCATCATGGTCTTTCCCACTCCTCCCATGAGTTCTCGCCCTCTCATCCCGACACTGGAGGGAAACAAGCCATGTGTTCAGATGTGACCAGCACATAAAAGGCGAACGGAGTTAGATGATAAAACAATCTGCATTCCTTTGCCAGCATTTACAGGGTTCGGCTAAAATGTGCACGCACTGGTGTCGCCATAAAATCGCTCCTTAAACGAATCACGCAAAGGTGCCACAATTGAGACAAGATTATCGCGAAGAATAACAACGAAAAGCACAAGTTTTACTTGGTGGCTGATTGATTTAATTTATCGGTTTGTGGTGTTCGGGATTGCACATCAGTGAACTTTGGATCGGGGCTAAGCAAAAGGCAGGTGTTAGTTTCATAACTCATAGGAAACAATCCTGCAATTTAGTCATGAGTGTGGATGGGCATAGTTTGGGAGGGGGAGAGACGGTACGATGACTTACCGCAGACAGGAGAAAGTACCGAACATAGCGCCTGCGGCCATGCCTACGGCGAAGCCCATCATGAATCCCATCTTGATTCTGTCAAAGCAGTTCGGCTGGGTCTGTCCATACGGTCCTACGGCTACTGGCATCTGAGAGTGTCAGCATACGCAAAATCAGCGCATTAAAGTACCAGCAGAAGTCCTGTCTCTAACGGCATTGCTAAACATACCACTTTTACGGACTACATGTTGCATGTACATTTTTAAACCCTCTAGTTGTCTTTTTTTCGTCTTCCGAGCTACATTCGAAAAATAAATCCACAAATTTGGCGATACCAGTCATAAAAATGCGAGATAGTCCTCTGTAATTAAACATGTTACAGCGTATCTGTGTCTGTTTCACCTCGGCCTGGCCTTGAAAATACGGACATAGCCATGTGTAGACTTTAAACAAAGAGCGTTGTGCTTTCCATTATACACTTATATACGTGCATATAGTCTTACCTTTACTGTTCAGTGGTTTAGAGTCGTAGCGCTTCGTTCTCGGTAGCTGTATATTTCCCAAATTATATGACGACTCGCGTCCACCACTGCGGGGGGAAAAGACAAGCTAAGACTCCATCACGCAAGAGGAAGTGATGTCATAAAAAATAGCATCACGTGATCGAGGTCAAGGGGCGATGAAAGGCAGTCCTATAATAGCGTAGCGTCTCTAGTGGTTAAAACCGCAAAATTGACTTTTGGGAATTACTGTATTATTAATATTACACTAATAAAGTTCACCCCCAAATGTACATTGTCTTATTTTCAGCATCCATGATGTACCAGTATTTTGTGAAGATAGTGCCCACTGTCTACGTTAAAGGTGACGGAGAGGTTAGTCCATGAAGTCTTACGAATGCAAATGTAACGTGAACAGCAATCCAGTGGCATTAGGATGGCAAATTCTTGTCATAGTGCTCAGTAGTATATAGTCCCTCTTTCAAAAGTTATAATTGAAATGATTTGTTATTACATTTCCTTTCATTTTATAGCGGGAAATATTATTTTAACATCCACGTCTTTCATTGTATACACCTTTTTCTTTTTAATCTGGATAGAAAATAATCAAATATAACAATATATACGTTCATAATGCCATACTGAGGTGTTGTCTGTATTTGGCAGGTGGTAAAGACTAACCAGTTCTCAGTGACCCGGCATGAGAAGGTGGCCAATGGGCTGATTGGGGACCAGGGCCTCCCAGGGGTGTTTGTGCTGTACGAACTCTCCCCAATGATGGTGAAATTCACAGAGAAGCAGCGGTATGTGACAGAAACAAATTATTCATTTATTCAGGCATTTAACTTAACGCAACAGCTACTGTAGGATACTGGAGACGAACGTTTTGTGTCCAAACTCACATGTTCAGGATATTGTTATGCTTTTCCTTCCCAGTTCATTTACCCACTTTCTCACTGGAGTCTGTGCAATCGTTGGAGGAGTTTTCACAGGTGTGTACTTCAGCGATCCTGTCTTTGTTGATTTTATTTAGGTAATTAGATATCATGCAATGCATTTCCATTATGGCAGGACTTATCATTGCCTCGATATAGTGAAACTCAGCATTATTGTGAGATCCAGAGATACGATAATAAATATTAAATATGCATGTGTTTCTGCATATGCGTGCTTAGTGTTCTGCTGATGCATTACCAGCATTAAGAAGTGAAAGTGCCTGTGTTTTACAATATGATATATTTAAATACATTTATGCGTTACATATAGGATAAAGGGGGCACGCTGAAGATTAAGAATAAATGAAGGATAGCCGGTTCTTCTTATATTGCTTCTTTTTTAGAACTTGTGACAAGTGCAGGTATTTAACTGCGAAATAAATTTAGTTCACGTCCTTTCCAACAATCCACCTTAGTTTCAGTTTTCATGAAAATTACTGCGATACTGTCACATGGCACCACCACAGAGTTAAAATGATAGATGTCAGTATGAAGGGCCGGAAAAGATGAGACGTAATAGATAACATATGCAGAATTAATCTGGAGCCTTGATGATAACAAGGCAAAATGACCGTCCAAGCTGTGGAATATTCATTTTTGTTGCTTTGATTTCATGTATTACAAGATTTGTTTCACCAGTTCTTTTATGTTTTTATTTACATCCACACTCCCTTTCTGTGTCCTCTTCTAGTTGCTGGACTCATTGACTCTTTGATATACCACTCTGCACGAGCCATCCAGAAGAAGATAGAGTTGGGAAAGGCATCTTAATTGGAAGACCAAGAAACCAGCGCCGTTCTCAGTTATTGGATGGTTACTTAGTCTCCATAAGCTCTGCTTCGAAGAGATGAAGTTGCAGAGAAAAAAATAAATTAAGAACCTCACACCCTCTTTCGTAATCATGGAAGACCCCAAGACTATAGCAGCCCAGCAGGTCCCTGTGCTGCCCCCTACTGACAGAATGGCATAAGTGTGGATACTGGGCCAGTAAACCGCACTGAAATTTTGGTCTTCAGGGTGGGGTGGGGCTGTTTAAAATGTTTATTCATAAGCCAGTCTATAAAACAGGCAAACTGAAACAGCTGGCCACTAAATATGTCGAAGACTTTATGGAACGTCTTTTCCCCCATTTTTAATTTTTTTAATGGTGCCATTTCGTTCTCTCGATTTAATTGATGACGCTGTATTTTACTGGGTCACCTCAGTCATTAATACTATGTGTCTGTGCCAAGATGCTGGATAGTGGTGCCACAGTCAAACACTGCTCCCTCGGCTCCTTTGTCCCGAAGTCGGGGTCCTGAAAGCTTCTCGATTCGTATTCCGTTCGTGTGCACATGTCCATGCAGTGGTGTTTTTTCTTTTCCCTTTTCTATGTTCTGTCTTTGTCCCTCTCCGGGGTGGCTGAATTAGGGCAGGTGATCAGTAATGCGCCGATGACGCCCGCTTCCGAGTGCTCAATGGTGCTAAGGGACTTTAATACAATTAAAATGTCAACCGGTTAATTACAACTGAGCAGGCGGAGTAGAAGTCAATCGGCGGGGGGGTCGTAAAGCCGGAGCATTACTGCGTGTACGGCCGGTTTGCGTTTTCATCCTGCCTGCACCTTAATGACCAAATTCAGGGTCTGAGGTTTTGTATGCTTGCGTGCGTTTGCTGTTTCTTACTGTGGATGACGTTGAACGGATGTATTTATATTTAATTTTCATGTTTATACAAACAGAACTGAATAAATGTTGAACGCCGTCATTATTTGCTCTTTACAGTGTTAAAAATGGTCGTGGTTTTAACTGACATTCGCGTATGCATTGAAAAAACTTTTTACCCTGAAATTACAACGCAGTCCAAATAGCTTTTAAAAAGTTTCCAAAGTGCTGTGATTATTAAATATAAGAACGCATGATTATAATTAACATGGCTTTAGCCTGAACATGCCACTGGGAATGCGAAAGACAGGACATACTGGAGAAATTCCTTCTATGCACCTTATAATAATAAATGTATTTAGCAGAATCATGCTATGTAGACAGGGATATGTTTATTATTTAATTGCCCTCCCCGTGCTTTCATGGAAGCAGCTTGCGGGGTGTAACCATTTATTCCTCTGACCATTTAAATGCAGCACATAAGATTAATTACGCTACTTAGCGATATTACTGTAATGATCTTTCCTGAGACTTGAACCACCCAGGCCTGGACTGGATTAAAAATCTTAATAAATTTTGCCGAGGAGGTTGGGTGTCCCCCACGCTGACTTTTGCCGAGCGATAAATTATCCTGACGGGGGGTGGGGGGTCCTCTCGGTAAATTATTACGGCAAAATAGGCCTACATATCAGCAAACAGAGTATAATATGCCCGGTATGCCAGATGGCCAGTTCAGCCCTGCTTGAACCTCCAGATTACGATTACAAGTCCACTTTATTTTTAAAAGGTACAACTGTTTTGTGGTGCCACTATACCAGACTTTATTCTTCGCTATTCTGTACTTTAATTTGAATGACTGCGGTCCCTGCACTTTATAACCCCCCCACAAGAGGGCGCTCATAATCCGTTAACGGTTAAACAATATGCCAGTTGGCTGTAATGTGGGCCCGTGACTGAATCTTGAATATATCAAGAGTCGTTTCCTGCGGATGACTCGAATTTCTGTAATTCCAGTTGTAAATGTTTTGTTTTAAGGTCGCACTTTCACGGGGTTTTGTGTCTGTGTGCGTTCGCCCCCTGAAGTCCAGGTCTCCGGCATTTTTAACTCCTGGGGGGAGGCGAGTCATCAGCTGTAGCCGGTCTTGGGTCTCTGTCATTTATGAGGGTGGAATCTCTGCCTGGAGATCCCACATCCTGTTTTATCCATGATGTAAGGCACATGGAAAGAAAAATGTCTGTGACGGGAAATAATAGCTTTGATAATTCTCGGATGTTTTCAGTCCTGTTTAAATCGGGCTCCATCCCTTAACTGATGTATTATAGGCGGTCTCTGGGGGGGAAATGGGAAACCTACTGACTCAGATTCCGGCACTGATTTGGTAGGAGCTTTTGCCAGTGCAGAGCTGCACAGTCTGGGCCGTGGCCTGTTTTACACCCATAACACGGCTGGCATTGCAATGGCCAACAGAGAACATTTTTTTTAATGTCAGGTGAAATCCTGGCAATACGCTTCTGGGTTTCAGTTTCTGAAGGAATATTTGTGATGTAGCAACCGAAGGAAGAAGAATGTGTGTGTTTGTCAAATAAAGATTGTTACTGTTCACTTTGGATCCTTTTTTTATATTTACGTATGTTTCAGTAGACAAAGCTAGCTAAGGCTCTGACAGCATTCATTTCACCTTGCTTGTTTGATTTGCTTTCGCATCTCTTGGCCAGAGAATCCGGCTGCTCTTAATCATAAGAGGATTCACTGGAACTAACTGCCAACATTAACGTTTTGTACTGAATTACATGACTAGGTTTCCCCATTTCCTTTGCACATGAGATAGTGTATATCTGGTTCCACAGAGATTGGGGAAGCAGTTGCATTATTATACCACTTGTTCCATTGAGAACTTTCACATTTTTTGGAGATGAGGTCAGCTAAAAAAACATTAACAATGTAGCCTAAAAATTTGACTAAATGACCTTCAGGTCTCTTTGCATTTCCTGCCTTTTAATCAATTTCTATCATCGCTCTCAATTACTGAACGACAACCCTGTCATTTACACTGACTGATACTGTCCTTGTTCGATTCCAAAAGCAAAGTGAGACCGACCCAACTGGCATTTTGTGCCAAACACAGGGAATGTCAAATCACAGAAAGAGAGCAACAAGCTCCATCTCTCCATCTTCCAAAACTACTTATCCAGTACAGGGTAACAGTGTTATCACAGGAAGCATGAGGTAAAAGGCAGGAGAAGCCATATCTGAGATGCCAACGCGTTATAGGGTTCACGCTATGGAAGGTTTTGTGAAATCAGTTCACATAACCAATGAGGAAGGAAACACACACACACACAGAGGAAGAAAAGGCGAACTTCACAGTCTTGGGCAGGAATTTAACCCCCAGCCCTGGAGGTGGGAAGCTACCACAGCAACAGGGCTGTAGATGTGTAGATGATCCAGATCTAGCAGAGGCTTATGCGGAATTTCCCAGAGTCTGCTCTGTGTAAAGGCATACTTTCTGCGGAGAGGTGGTCTGCGGGATGGAGGAGGGTGATTAGTGGAAAAGGATACACCCACTCAGCACGTTCCAGGGAGACAGTATGGGGGGGATGTGCTTCTACATCCAGAACACTTCACTCTCTTAATGTTTGGGCTGTTGTCTGCCTGCCCGTCGTCCTTGGTATGCGCATGATGCGCATCAGCGCCACCCATTTTGAAAGGAGTCCCCTTGACCTCCACATTGAGAATCATGACTGGGTCTTTGACGACAGATTACTGACCATCAGCTATTGAATCCCACAGGAGCAGCTAGGAAAGTGACCCAGGATTAGGGAAGGCCTGTGATAGGGAATGTTGTGTTTTGAAACACTCCTCGACACAAATATGGGAGAATAAATATACATTATATCTTTATAACATACAGCAGAAAAAAATATATATTGTAATAAACAAAAATGGGGTCTAAACTGGAATGTCCTTTTTTTTTGATTAATGACCCACCATAAGTATGGAAAAGAAATATATCGTGAAACTTACAATTATGTATAAATGAGCTTAACGTCAATAATTCTATATTTTTTTAGCCTTTGAATGATTTTCAATATATGATTGGTGTCCCTAAATCGCCCCTAATGTGTCTTTATGTGTGAGTGTGTGGTATCCCATGCAGGTTACCCCACCCCACCTCCTTGTGCTCGATGCTGTCTGGGACACGCTCCAAGCAGCCCTGCCTGACCCGCTTGGAAGATGGATGGATGACGTGTGGGTGGATGGTTTTTTATGCGTAAGGTAACTTAAGGACAAGGGGCAAGGAGAGTATCTCAGCACATCTAAGACACTGCACTTTGTAGATTTTTTTTTTCTCAAACAGCATCAAAGAAATTTGCAACATATATCATCTTGAAGACAGTGGAGGTGTTGGGGGGGGGCAGATACATTTGACCATATGAATAACTTACACTAGATTGTCAGCATTAAGAAGCAAAACACAATTTTGAAGTTATTTAGCCTTCATTTTGCAGTTACATTTGACAGTTTTTGCAAACGTAACTTACACTGATTTCTTGTTTACACTGTCTTGCTTCCACGAGCCTTTTGTCTTTTTCCGTCGTTAGCTTTGCTTTTCACTGAGTGAAGCAGCTCGACCACCCAACCGGTCAAGGAAATGTTATATGGGTTTCCTTATTGTACAGTGGCACTAATAATAATAATAATAATAATAATAATAATAATAATAATCGGGGCGGCATGGTGTTGCAGTGGTTAGCACTGTCGCCTCACACCTCTGGGACCCGGGTCCGAGTCTCTGCCTGGGTCACATGTGTGCGGAGTTTGCATGTTCTCCCCATGTCGTCGTGGGGGTTTCTCCGGGTACTCCAGTTTCTCCCCACAGTCCAAAAACATGCTGAGGCTAATTGGAGTTGCTAAATTACCCATAGGTGTGCATGTGAGAGTGAATGGTGTGTGAGTGTGCCCTGCGATGGGCTGGCCCCCCATCCTGGGTTGTTCCCTGCCTTGTGCCCATTGATTCCGGGATAGGCTCAGGACCCCCCGCGACCCAGTAAGGATAAGCGGTTTGGAAAATGGATGGATGGATGGATGGATGGATAATAAACACTTATTTCAGACACAAGTAGTGCATGTATTTAGGGCGGCCATGTATGTTGTCATGGGGGTGCTGGTTCCCCCCGTAATTTGAATTCCCATAGGCCTATATATATATATATTTAGTTCACCACCTTCTTGCTTATCTAGCTCTTCCAGCAAAATTAATGACCGTGCTATTAAAAATGTTTAATCGATAAAATGCTATTGATTTATAGGTGGACAATCTCGTCCATGTACTGCGGAAGCCATGAAGTGGATCTGCAGAGTGTGAGGAAACCCGTAGGTGACCTAAATTAGCCTAAGCTTGAGAGCCCCTAATGGCTGATGGAGTGGCACTGCGGCCTGACATCTCTAGGGTGGTGCCTTTCATTCCTGCTCAGTGTATGCAGCACACATATTGTCCCTGTATTCACAGTTTTCTTGCACAATTCATAAACATGTGAATTTGGTGAATTGTTGAATGCTTGTTATGAGATCAATGTCTTCCCTTTCCGATGCTCCCCACGACCCTGCAGTGGACAAGCAGATATAGATAGATTTTTACAGCTGAGGTTGCAGTATGTATGTTCCTTGAGGTTGGAAATTGAAAATTGTCAATCATTTCAACCTTTTAAAGTTGGCAGCACCTGGGGGGGGGGAGGGGGGGTCCATGTGAGCAGTATGAGCTCATTACAGACACCTTCCCTGCTTACTTGACAAATCCGCTTCATGGGAATTTCGAGGGTTTGCAAGGGAAGACAACACTGGATCAGTTTGGGTCAAGACCACAACGTTATGTCCTAAAACAACGTCATCATCCAAAAATGCTTTTCAGAGGAATCACTTCTACACTCATTTTCTCAGGGGCAATATATTATTGTAGGGTCCTCCTCCTGCCAAACACCCCCCCCCCCAAATCCCTCAGGAACCTGATGAGGATAAGCATTTGGAAGATGAATGGGTGGCTGGGTGGGAGGATGGATGGATGGATGGATGGATGGATGGATGGATGGATGGATGGATGGATGGATGGATATTATCAAGATCTTAATGGCTGCTTTACAGATTGTGAAATTTCACATCAGGTAAATTTGAAGGACATCCCAGATTAAGGCTGACTGGGTGACATTTTACTTTGCAGGTTTGTTATTCGTGTTTATTTGCTTAGCTTGTGCGTTAAACCTAAAATTATTCATATATACAGGCAGACTGTTTTATGCATGGATTGCTGCAGTACATCATAGATACCGGAACAGCGTCCCCTGCTGTAATAAATCAATAGGCTGTTTTTAGGCCATCGCACGTTTTATTGCATGCGCCCATCATAACCTAAATGCGGACGTCACCATCAGTCTTTCTCAAGTTGCTGCAGTAATGCTATATTTTATAAAAAATATATATATATATCCTTTTTTGCTCGCATTTACGTTGTTCCCACAAGAGGCACCGTGAAACAGACTCACCTCGTCATTTTCCATGGGGGGGAAGGGGGACGTAGGAGGTCAGCTGATGGCGGGCAGCAGCTGGTGTGGCCCTTTAAGGGCACGACGCGCGCTTCTGGGAACGGCACAGAAACCGTGAATGAACAGAGGTACGCCTGAGAGGTGTAGGGTTGCGGGTCAAGTGTGGGCGGCAGCTGTCAGCGCACGCGCTGCCTTACATGGGGAGCCGGGTGGCCCCGTGAGCCATGCCTTGCTTGCAAGTTGCACTGATTTCCACCCGACCAGACCCAC
>JAODJX010000129.1:1175089-1189457 GCA_026776945.1 Isichthys henryi | reverse complement strand
AATGTTGTTTTTGTGGTAGAATTACAAGATTGGACCCCCTTTAAATTTGCTTCTACAGAATGGTATTTCCCCCCCTAATCATCTATATCTAACGAGGGCGATATCCCCCCCCCTTTGGTCAGTGAAATCTACTGGGAGGGACCAAAGTGTGCTGCTGGACTCCTCCCCAAAATGTATTTCTGGCTGAGGGCCTGGAAACAACCTGTGGATGCCCATCTGGGCGAAAGGAGTCGACACCTGGGGTTTCGCTTGAGAACCACACGTCGAGCCGCAACCCAAACCCCTTACTGTCATGTTTGTTGTTTTGAAAATATCTTGCAATTTGTCGCCCTGTCTTTTCAATTTCGTTTATTAAATGTGTTGGAATATTTTTGAAAATTTCCCATATTCTTTTTTTTCCAGTTTCGTAATACAAAAACAATCGTGTTCGCTTTGTGATGCACAACACTATATAAAAACCATTATCGAATATCATTCTCTGTCATAAATATGGAATAATTTAATCTTGGAAAGTTGAATAATACCAATAAATTGTACCTATCCTGTATAAATCATTGTAATTATAGCCTTCTGGACTGCAGTCAGCCATTACTAGCCCTACAATCAATGTAAGCATGCTCTTATTTTTCCAGAATGTTTTCCAGTAAACACCTTCCAGAAGTTTCCCAGTTCTAAAGTAGTAACAGTCTCCTTTTCTCAGTTTTATGTAGACGTGAGAATATAAACTCCATCTAGAGTTGGGCTCTCAGTGTATCAGCCTGCGATATGTATTCCAATCATCATAAAATCCAAAAGAAATGACTCCATTTTGACATATTTTACAGAAGCCAAGCCCTCACCTCCCGCCACCAAATTTTACCATTACCACACGCATCACCTGCCTCCCATCCCCACCCCCACCGACACCGCCAGCGATTTCTCTCCCCTAGCCCGACTTTCACTCGCCACGCAGCTCTATAAATAGTGATCCTGTTGGGAACGGCGCCTTCAGCAGCAGCAGTTACACACTGTTGCTGAGTTCCTAGAAATATTCCCCAGGGATTCTGGGAAGCCGTCCGTGCTGAGAATTCCCTCGCTCTTTACCCCGCTTTCTTCCCGCCGCTCACGTGCGGCTCCCATGTGTCCGCTGTGCCGTCCCCGTTTCTGTCCTTCGCTGCGGCAGGTGACACAGTTTCCACACGTTTATTTACAGTGTGGGCGTGTGGCCTCGCCAGGAGCCGCTGGAAGTGTGGCCTTGGATTTCAGATTTCGGCTTATTCCATTTAAGTGTGAAGTGGGAGCCCCTTAAATTCTGCACTTAATCGCACTGGTCCCAGTAAACCGACGCTTCGTAAAATGCGTTAGCATGCTGGCTGTATGTATGTTCACTGCCACGTTTGCTAGCTGCACTGATTTATATTTTTAATATGCCTATGTTTTAATGTAATAAATTACCATTCATGTACGTGTTTTAATGGCTATTCCACTCACTGTGTATTTTACGTAAGGCAGTCGGTCTGAAAATGTATGTCTGCACAGAATGTTCTAGAATTTACTGTGTGCCTTCTCAGAACTGTGACCTCAGTTGAGGCTCTTTGCTATGCCCCCCCCCCCCCCCCACCGCCTTTCCAGCTTCCAGCTTTTTGAACGGGGGGGGGGGAAGGGAGGGAATTTACACTGAAGCACAGTCAACTGGAGGAAATAGGGCTTCAAGCTCACCATCTGCAGAAACAGATGTTGTTCTGGGCAAACAGGAGATGTGTGTCTGGGTTTGTGTGTGTGTGTCTGTGAGTGTGTGTTTGTGTCTGTGTGTGTCTGTGAGTGTGTGTGTGCGTGTGTGTATCTGTGAGTGTATGTGTGTGTCTTTGAGTGTGTGTGTGTCTGTGAGTGTGTTTGTGTCTGTGTGTGTCTGTGAGTGTGTGTCTTTGAGTGTGTGTTTGTGTGTGTGTGTGTCTTTGAGTGTGTGTGTGTGTGTCTTTGAGTGTGTGTGTGTGTGTGTGCATGCGCGTTAGCTCCAGGGGCTGGCGGAGGACTGTTTCTCATTCTCACGCAATGCATTCGTTGCTTTGCCAACATCTTCAATGTCTGACCCACCGGCAGGGGCTTCTAAGGAAAACTCCCTCGATTCACGGTTCCTCTGACTCTTGCGCTAAAACCACGTCTGACAGATTCAGTGCGAGACAAATGGAAATCGTGGGACCTTTATGTTCTCTTTATTCCAACTTCATTTATAGTTTTTGGTATAAGTAAAGTTTTTATTTCACTAATTGACTAATTCCTCCTGCGGAATTAAGAGTAACTACAAAACTGATATACTGAATGAACAATCTGCCTGATTCAGAATATGACAGGAGTTGTGTCTTGTTTTATGAACTACACTTTACATCTGACACTTCCTTTGAAAAAAAAAAAATAGAAAATTCTTGTGGGTTATGGGTGGGCTACTTATGAGTAATTTGACCACACTGCAACCACCTTCCCTGTTTAGACAACCGAACGTTGGAGCAGCTTGAGTACTGAACTGATCATTCATCTGACACTGTGCCCTGAAACAGTGTCTCACCATCCTAAAATGATTTTTGAAGGAATCATGGCCTTTATAATGATTGTGAAATGCTACATTATGTTTGTTTTCACTCTACAGGTTTCTTACTCCTACACCTCTTTGTTTAACTGATGTCTTTAACTAAAAATAACCCATTTTTACAACTGGACTTTTTTTTACTGCATGAATTGCTCCAGTACATCACAGATATTACAACAGGGTCCCCAGAGACTGACACCAACCAGCATGACGCTGTGTGTAAGTTTCAAGTTTCATGCTACCTGATGTCTGGAGTTTTTTGTCTGTGACTTTCCCTCCATTGTAAAGATGAGGAGGGGGGGATCCCCAAGAAACAATGGGGGGTAAAAACACTCAAGCCTAACATTTTTATTTTCAACAGAAATATTTATCTCGGTGCCACAGTCAGCCAAACATTTTTCAACACGGTAACTTGAAATTGTACATCGCCTGTGGGCTGAAACCTTCCTCCATTCATATCCCAAAAATGCGGCAGCGTTTCATGAGGACGACATCGTTCATTTTGGAAAAATGACACTTTGCATCCAGTCACCAAGAACTGGCTCCCGTCATTTTGTCCACCACAAATTTTCCATCTGTGTTTTGCCGTGTGTTAGTTAATTTTGAGGATGTCAGGAGTTCCAGCTTAAGTAAAAATCTTTGGTACTACATAGAAGGTAAAGCCATGAGATGTTGATTGAGGGAGGTAGCAAGAAGGAGAATTAAGCTATAATGTATTTTAAAAAATAAACAGGAACTGAGACCTCAAAGGGTACATTTTGTCAAGGACTAAAAGTGGAACCCAAAGAAACGAAAACTGCTGCCTTTCTTCGCTTAATTCACTGATCAAAACTTCTCATAATGGTACTGTGATAGTGACGGATTTAGAACATTTGTAATGACTAATTAGCTTACTAGTCATATATATAAAGCTTTTATGTTCTATGACTTGTAACGCCTACAAAAAGCCCATTAAAATGACTACTGTGTCTTTTTGGCCACATTACTAACCAGCTCTTCATCATGAAGTTGAGGTATGTCGCACTAAAGTGAGAAATACTGTATGTGTGAACATTTAAAGGAATGAATCGCTTGACGCCTGTCTGTACAAGTCATATGGCAGAGTAATAACAGAAGTAATAATTGGTAGTGCTCTAAACTCTATATGGTATACTTGAACTTAGATTGAAGATATCCATCTCCCTGTTCATCTATCCATCCATCATCTTCTAACCATTTATCCTGGGCAGGGTGGAGGAGTGATTAAAAATATCCATCCATCCATCCATCCATCCATCCATCCATCTATGCATCATCTTCTAATCTATTATCCTCCAACCATTTATCCTGAGCAGGGTCAAAGGGGAGATGAAAATATCCATCCATCTACCCATCCATATATCCATCTATCCATCCATCTTCTGACTGCTTAACCTGGTCAGAGCCTCAGGGAGCTTGGGGTCTATCTCAGGCAGCACATGCTACACTTTTCTCTAGTATACAAGTGAAAAGTAGGTAGATTCATTTCCTTTTATTCATAATAAATGGGTAGTGTGTGGCTCAGGGGGTTATAAATCGGTGTCCGGAAGGTTGTGGGCTCGGATCCTGTGGCTGGTAAAGTGATTGTTTCATCACAGACCCTTAACCCCAACTCTTCCATGGGTCTTCTAGCTTTCCGAAATGTCATGCCCAAAATTTAAATTGTTTCTTAAATACGCACAAACGCAAAAAAAAAAAAACACATTTGGAAGAGACAATGTTAGAGGTGCACGTATAAGGGATCGCTTGAGTTAATTAATGTGTCCAGAGAAAAGTTCTCTGAAATTAACCCCCTGGGCCGGTCGGTTGCTCTGAAGCCTGCACTTCATGACAGCCTCCACACGGAGATTAAAACAGGCTAATTTGGTTCTGTCGTAATTTGTTCAGTCAGGTACTTGCTATCTTCAGCTGCAAATGAAACACGGGTTCTAGAACAAAAAAACAAAGTTAATCCATTATAAAACTGTAACCATTCTGAAAACACCTTAGCGATGAAGGTGGAGCCCCACTGGTGTTAATGAGTGTAGACAAAGCCTTTGATGGCTAAGGACCTCTAGTTTCCATATTTCTATGCTGGCTGTTCATGATCTTGAGATTCATAGATTAGTCATCATCTGGCCACACCTGGTTTCTGTATTAGACGTTAATCAAAAAAGTGTGAAAATCAATCGGACTGTTATCAGTTATCAGCTGTGGTCCTAACCTAGTGATATTTCTCAATAATTCACTGATCACACGATCACACTCATACTTGCTGTTTTGGCATCAGAAGGTGTATGAAAGAATAAGCCTGTAACATATAAAAAATAAATAATACTGCATCGGAAAAGGTTTAATAGTTAGACCACTGACCCATGATGACTCAGAAATGTTGAACTGTAACCAAACAAAGGAATCAGGACACCTTCAGGTTTAAGGTGATCTCAATCACTTTGTCTTGGAGGACAGAGCCTAGGAAATTAGATAAATTTTAGCTCTTCATGCGATCTAAAAAAAAAAAAACCTTTCGTCACACATTCTAAATAGGTGCGCTCTGAATATTTTTATTGGGGGGGGGGTTCCTCTGAGGCTTAAACAGAAAATTTCTTATACTGAGTAAACCTGTGAGTTTAGCAAAAATGACCCTTACAGCAAATTTAATAAGCAGAGTGCAGCGCAGGGGCCTGTCATCATTCTCCAGCAAACGTTAAATTCCAGGTAACACCTTTGAGACAAACTTCTCTGGAGGAGAATCAGTTATTCACTGCAGACACTCAGATATGCAAATCCAGAGCGGTAATCTCCAAGGAGGAAAACTGTGGAGGAGCCCTAAGGGCATCTATGACTGGCTTGAAGCCCCTATCACAAAGCCACAGGCAATACAGCATGCTTTCTGCTCCCCCAACACTCCCACCCATCACACCCCCCCAGCAAACATTAAAACGGCCGTGGTTTAGGTCCCTGCCCCTCCCACTTGGAGCCACTGGCATTTTTTTTTTTTGGAACAGACATGTTATCTGGAGACTCAGAGGAGATGTAGGGAGGGGGCCGCATAGAACTCCTCCCTTGCGAAATCATGCTGCAGATCTCAGCGTTACGAACCACTGTACGGTCTCACCAGAAGCTGACTCGGCAGAAAGCGGTGCCACTTTCCTGGAAACAGCCGGCCTGAGGAACACGCTAACTGCCGAAAACGCTCAAATCCATTTGCCCTTCCTTCAGCTAGTGTAGTAATCTGTTGCTCTTTTGTAAAGCACTGATGGCGTGCGAAATGAAGGTAAGACCAGCCCCCACTATGCAGCTCCAGTGGTCAGAACTGCAGTGTCAAGCTTCTGGTAGTCAAGCGTTTGCATTCTGCCTTCTGGCATCGTTTGCACTCCTTATGGCTTCTTCTGGCTACTCAAGCTTTATCCACCTCTATTCACGTACATGAAATTAGAAGAATCTGTGACTCTAAATCGCCCATAATGTGCAACTGTGTGCATTTGCTGTTTCCAGGGATGGACATGATGCTAGACCAAATAAGTGCTTGCTGATGATTGATGAACAGAGGGGGCCCAAGTGTTTAAATGTGATCTGACAGAGATTCATTGTACTCCCGAAAATGGGAATCACCCAATCTGCTCCTACCACATCGATTTTATGCTTAATTTCCCCTTTGTGGGAATAAAACAAATATATGACATACTAGTGGTGCACAAGTCCTCTTTAACGCAAGCCCAGACACCCTACTGACACTGCGTGAAATGCCATGGCGTGCAAAAAGACACAGAGAGCAGAAGGATGGATGTCCACATCGGCCGCCGTCTCGCTCTCTTCTCTCAGTACGCCTGGCTGTGTTGTTTCACTCTGTCGTGACATATGGGAGCCATTGCCGGCTCGAGCTGCGGACAGTCTGGATATGTATACCTTTCCATAACTGGTCTCTCTCATGTCTCCCAGAAAGCGTGGTAGCCATGCATTACCCAGGCCACATAAAAGTGGCCCTCGAAAAAAAAACAAAAACTCCAAATTGGAAAATCTTAGGTCTGAAAGTCTCTTATCCGTGGAATATTACAGAGCAGCGGAACGTTCCACCATGTCTGATAGACGCTTCGCTCGTAAACTGCAGCCAACGAAAGTTCTCAGTGTGCATTAAATTCATTTCGCAAGAGCACATCTGCATGTAGAAGACCGGCTAATATATATATCTGTTTATACCTTTAAAGGAAGGAGTGCATAATATTTTGTCAAATAAAAGGGTGGGAGGGGGCAGTGCTGGCCTAATGGTTAGGGAAGCACACATGAGATCAAAAGGTCGCTGGTTTAAATTCCCAACCAGTAAGGTACTGCTTCCATACACTACTCCAAAGGCACAAAACAGTAGCTGCCCACTGCTATGTCAAATGTGTGTTAAACACAGAGGACACATTTCATTGTGGTGTGACACTTAATCACTTAAAGAATTAGAATAATAGTAATATAATAATCAAAGGCTTAAAATTAACACACAAAAGTGAATCTGACAGTTTTTTTTCAGATACAGTAAAAGTTATACATTTTAAAATTATATCACAAAAAAGTACATCACAATATCAATATTCGCAGCAAGAAAATAATCTCTTTTTGTGAACTGTATAGTTCAGAAGCATGAGCACCTATATGCAAAAGGAACCAAAAACAGTGGAAGGGGGAATAAAAGAAGTGACACATTGTATATATCATATTATCAAAGCAACCCTCTACTGGATAAGTGGTGCAGAAGATGGATATATCATGTTATATATCTCACAGCCTTTGGAATGGAAACTGGAACACGCTGAGGAAACCCATCAGGACACTGGGGAACCACACAAGCTGCATTCAAAGGGCCACTGCAGGACTTAAATGTATAAACCTGATGGTTCCAATTTACAGAGTGACACAGTGAGGACACACAGTTTTTCCTGCTATTTTTTATTCCTATACACACAAAAACACACATAATACATTGTAGCATAGGACACGAGGCATGGGAACAGCCTGGATGAAATCACTCCTCCACCGAAGACACAGAAGCACGCTACGGGCAATTTAGAGATGACAATTTGGCAAACTGCATGTTTTTGTAAAACAGGAAGGAACCAAGGTACCCAGAGGAAGCCAACATGGAAAGTACATGGAAACTCCACACAAAGCAGTGGTAGGAGTTCAACCCCAAACCCACAGGAGGGAGTTGATACTGCAGGCTATTGTACCATCTATGACATTAAACAAGATGTCAGTACTGCATTTAGATAACCATCCATCCATCTATCCATCTTCCAATAAGTTTAATATTAAAATACATAATAGCAGGTTATTGAAGATAATCTGTACAGACAGGTTCTATCAAATTTGTCACACATAGCAGGTCTATTTAGTGCTTAATCAAGTCAATCAAGTTAGAAATAACAGGGGGGATGTCTTCATTGCATACAGCGGGTTACTGTTTAGGTTTAGAATTGTGCCCAAATATACACATCAGTACTGGCATTTGTTCCAGGTAAATTGACAAAATTATCATTTGCAAAGAAAACCACAAGATTATATAATTATTTATATATTTCATTTTGTGTGCACTTCCTACAAGTTTACAATAAATGTACATTGAATATTTAGCTCTCATTACAATTGTACGTTCTGATAAAAAAGTAATAAAACAAATGCATTATAATGTTGAATTCTGAAACTGTACATTCTACGTTATTTGAACACAAATTGAACTGTATTTTATGGACATGCCACTTTCATCCTTTAATGAATAACATATCTGAAAACAAAACAGAATAGATGGAATATTTCAATAGAAACTAATCAGTAAAAATGTTGCTGGAACAAAACCCACAGCAGTGTTCGCGGTGAAATCCTAAACCATCGTGCCACAGTGTGCATGCAGGCAATTTCTGATTAAACTGAACACCTAACTACATATCTACAGGTGCGAAAGCTTTTGCCTGTTTAACATCCCATTTATTACTTAGCCCACAAAATCAGAATTGCGTAACAGCTGAAGTGTTGCGTTATAAAGTGAGTAGGATAAAATGCTTGCTTAACACAACCAAAAATGGACCACGTCTGTCCAGGAGGCTTTATGCAATTGTTTAATCAACGAACGAATTGAAACGATTCATTTTATTTGTTTAGTGAAACAATACTAACCCGTACCAACAGTTTAAAGTATATATGCCAAGTGTCCATTGCTTACTGTGGAGTGTATCGGACATTACAGCATACGTGGCATGCTGGATGTACGAACCCTAGCCTAGGTACCTGGTGAATTAAAGTCTTTTCAACAGAATCGCATTCCAATTTAAAACATTTCTACCTTTAAATAGGTTTCCAAGTGTTCTTAATAGTGGTGGTTTATTTTAGTAATTTGCAACGGCTTCTGACATGTTATATATCATTTTTTGAGTTAAAAATAACGAAGCACAAGTTGGAGTATGTTTAACAGTCTTTCAAGGAGTGTGATTCTGAACCGAACTGCATGTTCCAGCCGCTTGATTTATGCATCGCTCCCACATTCAGTCTAGCCAGCATTTTCCTCTTTGTGCGATCAATACTTGCCGGTCTAGGGTTACAAACGGACCGGTCCTGCGACAAGCGCCCCGGACAGACCTATATAACAAGGACATATGTCTGAGTGTCCGTGAGTCGCACAAAATAACGCCAAGGCTTAATAGCGACGAGTGTTTTTCTGTGAACAGGAACGCATGGCGGTCCCACCAAGAGTCAAAGTACGCCTGCCGAAAGTACATTTCGTCCCGGGGCTGCATTGAGCGAATAGTCACCCCCCCATCCGCCCCCCCCTCCCGCGCCGCCACCCGGCGTTTCTACACGCGTTTCGCTCAGCTACCGCTTTCTTGGACAGTAGCGCTGTGGCCGGGATCCATCCGCCGAAGGAGCTAAACCCACAAATCTGCGGCTCTGCCGGGACGTCGGTCCACATCCTCGCCTTCCGACTGCCACCATATGAATTGCCTTATTCTGACAATTAATTACAGTTGTAAAAATTGTCACGCTCTGCTCTATTGTTGGAATTAGATATTTGGCGCGAAATTGCGGTGGGAGGAACATTGCCCGCTTTAGTACTAATACTGTGGGGAGGTTTTTGCGGACCACACCTACTGGGGAAGCGACATGTGGATGGCTGCATAGAAATTTGTCGGCATTGGTTAAAAATGATTTTCTCTACACCTTTTTACTTGGACAACTTGTGACTATTTTAGATAGCTACGCATTCTTATCTTGACAGCTTATTTCAAGGCAGTCTATTCATATTTTTCTCTTTAGAAAAGGTAAGATATTTCTAATATTTGAAGCTCATTCACGTACACGACTTAATAAATAAATGGTCTTTTTAAATAAAAAAAGAAAAAGCCTGAGCGTCGTCGTAAGTAATAAGCTGACTTGGCACGTTTTTCCGCTCGGCATATCCTATAGATAGGCTACTTTCAGTGACCGGCTCACTTCACTCATCCCACTAAATCATTTGCCAAATCCGGCATGATGTACTTTTGCATTATTCTCTTTTTTGGCCTGGTGAAGCGTCTACGTTGCATTTTACATGCTTTAACTGTGGCTAGTTTCTGTTGGCTGAATTTGTATAAAATTCCATGGGATTGCAGAAGAATGTATTTTATTGTCTTTTGTAGTAGATGGTAACTATTGAAACGTAATCCGATTACGCCTATTTAAAAGAATTTGACCCGTGGGTAATTATTTTAATGACTAATTTAGCCGAGTTGCATGGCGCAGTGGTATGATGAACTAGCTGCATTTCACAGCAGTTTACCAAATTTAGCGCCTTGAAGTAGATCGTTCCGGCTATTCGAGCTGCATTAAAGAAGTATGGCTGTACAGCGCGCCCCCCCCCCAATGGGCGTGGCTTCGCCATTGTAACGCACGGTGGGCGTGGTTACTAATGTAAACATGCATAAAAGGGGGCAGATTGCCGGCGTGACTGCGGGAGGACTGGAAGACCGGGCTCAACTTAGTAGCTCACGGGGAGGAGAATTGTTGGCTAGCGAGAGCTTGCTGGAATATTTTTCCAGTCGCGATATAAAGCTTCTATTTGTATGTCTATTGTTTTTGCCAGGTAGTTTTTTCCCCCCCAACTACGAAAATGCTTCAAAGTTTTACCCCGACGTTCGACTGGGACTGTGATTCGGAGCCGCTGCTGTTTGATGAGGAGTTTTGTCAGATACTTCTGAAGGATCTGCAGATGCTCCCCACACCGCCCCAGTCTCCACCTACAAAGACTGGGCTCGTCAAGCCGTGGTCCAAGGTTGACCAGCTAGAGTTCGTGTCGGAGCTGCTTTTGGAGGAGTTCAGCTGGGACCGCGATGTACATGGCGCCGGCGGGAGCGAGGAGCAGCGGCCACATGAATCCGAGGACTGCTTGTGGCGCTTTGGCGGGGAGAAATCCGCGGAAGAAAAGCTGTCGGCCGTGCTGTCCACCAGCCCTCTTCTTTCGGACATTGATACCACTATTTTCGAGGAGATTGCCGGTTCCACGCTTCACTGCCACGACGTGGCGCTAGAGTGCCGATCTCTGGAGGACCAGGACTTATTCGAGGACAGCGGGGAGCAGAGGGAATCCTCCTCTGATTCCAGTGCCATGTCCACGGGTAGTGAATCGTCTACTAGTGATTCTGGTGAGCAAGTCTTTTTTTAATGTTTGTTTTGTTTTATAGATGTTGGAGGAATTGAAAAAAATAAAGATGAGAAAGTTATTGCAGCTTTTTAATACTTATTAAAGGTGGGTGGCTGAACAGATCATCTGGGGTGTAGAAAGTAACCTACTATTCTGTGAGTTTTGCATGAGGCACATTGCTCTGAGCTTCTAGTTATGCATGTGTCTTTGTTCCTCTGCAGAAGATGAAATAGATGTTGTAACAGTGAAGAGGCCCGGTGTTAGCCTGCGGGCACAGCAGGCAGAAGACCGTGCACGGCGGCGAGCCATCAAACGCTGCCACCAGGAGATACAGATGCAGCACAATTACGCAGCCCCGTGCCCGGCATCGCCACGGCGACCTGAGGCAGCCCCCCTCCAGCAAAAGCGGACACGGGGCGAGGCACACCGACAGCCCTTCCATGCCAGACGCACGCGGGGCTCTGTGGCACGGCAGGCGGCCGAGACGGAGGGCGAAGAGGAGCGGAGGAGGACACACAACGTGATGGAGAGGCAGCGGCGTAACGAGCTGAAGAACTGCTTCCTGCGACTGCGCGACCACGTCCCAGAGCTGTCGCACAACGACAAGGCGTCCAAGGTGGTGATCTTGAAGAAAGCCAGAGACAGCATCCGCGGCCTGGAGGCCGAGAGCCAGAGACTTTGCGCCAGGCAGAACAGGCTGGCACAGAAACAAGAACAACTCAGGCGCAGACTGGAGCAGTTGAGGTAGTCGTCAGGCAGGCTTGTGGACTTTAAAGGGGGCTCAAAAAGACTGTGTGTGCTGTTCACACACACCAAGGACCAGTGGAAGCTCCTGGGTGATAAGCTTTGGCCCCTCCCACTGATCGTTACTGAAAAGCGGTGTGCTTGAGGTGTCTTCTCCCCCCCGCCCATTCATGTTGGGACACACACTAGTGTCCAGTTTTGAATCTCGTTTCACAGTTGCCAAAGACATTTAGTTTTAATTCCCAACCAACATGGTCCACCATTTCAATGGGTTCTCGTTTTAATTGTGATGCGTACAAGGTGAGAATGCGTTAAGCTTGTAAACGGTCACACTTTTTTTTTTTTTTGTATGGTGATGATTTTCTCCCTTCCAGATGCGTGAGTGTTGTGTGTATGTAACTTTTATTTCATTTTTAATAAATACCTGGGGGTAACTGATATTATGAGAATGTACAGTAGTTTTTATTTACTGGGTGGATTTCTCACATGGTGGTTCTGTCCAGTTGGATTAATATTTGTCCCATGTTTCGACTGTTTGGCGTTGCCCACTTTTCTGGGTGGTTTCCTCTTGCACCTTGACGGGATCAGTGTTCAGTACTTGTACTGTCTACCTCAGTTACTTTTTTGCTTTTGTAATGATACTTGTGTATATATATTTTAATTTACTGATTTGTTGTTTTTTTTTTTAATTATTATATTATTAGGGTTCTATTTTAAAATTTTCAATATCTTTCCTTTCTGATACTTGCAATAAAATTGAACCAGAAAAGCTTGCGTACGTGTGTCTTGGGTGCATTTCCTCTGTTCTGGTTTTTCTTTGCCGACTTTTGGACAGTCTGCACTTTATTCATGCCTGTGGGAAAATTGTGTCATTTTGCATACGGAGAGTAAAACCTTGGTGCGTGTAGGCGTGGGGGCGGATGTGCTTTGGGGTCAGTTCGCAGGGTCATGGAGAGTCCTGTGCCGCAGTAGCTGTTGGCTTGAAGGGCCCTACAGTGACTTATTACACAACCCAATAACAGATTTAGCAGGTAAATTACACATTCGTTTGGTTGTACCACTAACTGGGGAAAGAAAAAGGCCCAGGTAACCGGGTGAGTTGCAAACCAATGGTGGGTATCTCAAGGTACTTGGCTCTAAATAGTATTTGGCAGGTTCTGAGTAATTTGCCAACTGGCATGCGAATAAAACAAAAAGTCGCTATATCATGTGCCAACTGAGTTTTTTTTATTTTTTATTTTTTTTAAGCGGACACACTTGTATGGCTGCTTTGAAATAAGATGCACCGGGAACATGTATAATATCACATTTTTAAAGAAGGTAATGAACAATTGCTCAGGATATAGCCTGTGAAATTAAGATATGTATATAATTTTTATTGTTATATATAATCTTAGGGTAACTGATTTTCTACATTTTGCCGGTGTGGCTCTGACGAAGGCATTCAGAAAGGCAGCGCCGTTTGCTTGCCGTCAATGACCATATCAGTGTTTAGTATATATAACGGAGTTTTACCCATAATTTTTCCATAAATGCTTATTCAGTACCTATCCCTACAACCAGTCCCTGGAAGCGATTGATACTGGACCTAGACAGACTGCCAGTCTATTGCAGGGCGCTAAGATTCACACAATGGACAATTCGTAGAAGTCCATTTAACCTGCTGAATGCTTCTGTGACCAGGAGGAGATGGAACGTGTAAACGAGCGGCAGACGGCCCACCTGTGGAGCTGAATGTGGGATTTGTGTCTCCACCTCTGGAAGTGTGAGTCTAACCCACAAGTTAGTCACACCATATCTCCACTCTACCAGTATTTCTCCTACTGAATGGACATTTCATTAAAGGTGAGCGAGAGGTTTTCCATTGTTGCACAAGACCCCTTGTATCACACCGAGGTCATTGGGAGGAGAGAAAAAGAACGTTTGTTCCCTCGTGCATCCAGGTAAATCCATCTGGCAAAGACTGCAAAGTGCTGTTTGTAGCAGCGTCAATGCAACAGACTGAGACCAGCGTTGAATTTCTGGGTGTGTAGAACATTGGAATTAGTACTGAGCCCCAAAGCACGTGAAGCGGGTTCGAGGGCCGTCACTTTGATGTCTGACGATGCATCCATGTATATAAACAAATTGCCAGAGGATTCTGTATTTACTTAATTCATTCATGGATTTTTCCTGAATGGGCTTTGTGACTTTACAGTTCTTTGTAAGGTTAATGTTTGCCCATCATTCTTTTAACCCTCTATAAAACTCTCCTGATAAAACTCTTTCCTGTTAGATAACTGTTGCCCAGATGACCCAGATCACATAATTCATGATCTGTAAGGTTCAGCCTATTGTGAAACCTTCACCCGGGGTGGGGGGGGGGGGGGGGGGGGGGGGGGGGCGGGGGGGGGGGGGGGGGGGGGGGG
>JAODJX010000129.1:1162291-1174989 GCA_026776945.1 Isichthys henryi | reverse complement strand
GTTAAAAATACACCAACCCCCCCCCCCCCCCCCCCCCAAGTTCTTTGTCCATGCATATGCGAGCCATTACCTGCTGAATACACCATGGAATGTCAGGTTCCATTCAGTCGTTTCACTATTGGGCAGCACCCAGGTGTCAAGAAGTTTTGCAGTGACCCAACCTGCAGTTTGGTCGTACTGCGAGCTTTGTTTCCATTCCTACTTTTCACAATCTTAAGTGTTCCTCTGCTCATCTTCAGCCCAAGCATACAGTAGTTGGGGAAGCATGAGGCTTTTGAATTTCAGGGCTTCACATAGTGTGTGTGATCTCTGCAATGTTTAAGCTCAGATTATTCAAAGCAAATATTCCCGATCTCTTTGGCCCTTGTGTTTTCTATCAAAACAGGAGAGTTCAAATACCTTTTTGCCACAAAAAAAGGTCACTCATTTACAGTACTGAATGAAATCCAGGTATGATAAATTGCTTGGACGTATCTCCAGGTGGTACAACGTGCTGGAACGTTTTTCCCACCACTTACAAACAGCAATGCACAACACAGAAAATGGAATGTAGGGCCAGTTAGGCAGTGATTGGTAGGTAATTGTTTGCTGTGTTGATGCTCCTTGGGGTGAAAGGTGACTTAATTGACCATCAAGTTTCTCGACATAGAGGTGCTAACATGAAGTGGCTCCAGCCTTGCTGGTAGTTGGTGATCCTAACTGAGAGGTGGGGGTGACCGGCACTTCCATCCTCCACAGCCTTATGTCTGATACAGGAAACCCATTTATAAATCTGAAGGTCCAATTGCAAGCTGTTGCCCCAACACCTGCCTTAAATCTTGCATCTACTGTGCGGTCTTTTGGGGGCCAACCCACATAAAAATGCAAAAAAAAATACATAGCATGCATACACACACATGTCAGGTAAACATATCTTTCTGGGGACCGCTCATTCATTTCTATGGGGAAAATGCTAACGCTAACGCATAGCCATAAGTAACCAAGCAAAATACAAGAGTTTTTGCATTTTTAGTTTTTTCATTGCAGTCACAGATTTTTATTAAATTGAGTTTTTTTTCCCATGAGGTAAAGTATATCCCCCCCACACACACACACACACAGGAACATGTTGAAATAAACTAAAAGAACAATGAGTTTCCCTGTTCTCACTGGAACACATTCTTAGGATATGAATCCCGACCACTGCAACTGGATCAGGAGACTTAGCGGTATATCAGAGCCTCTCCAGTTGCACACTGGATACCCTACCAAAACACATCATCTTTTTTTCAGCGTTCACCACATGAACTCAAATCTTAAAGTTTCATTAAAGTTTTGTCCAAAGAAACTTACAATAAAGAGAAGGATTTCGCTTTAAGCATGCTCTCTCTCCCATAAAGTTTGTGTCGTTAGTGCAGTGCTCTTCTTGTTAAGCTACAGGAACGCGTGTCCACTGAAAACATGCAAGGATGTAGCTTAGATCAGAGCTGCTAAAGGCGATGGATCAGCTGGAGTCGGGCAATCAAAGGATGATTTTGCTCAATATTCAAAATGAAGTGTGAGGCAGTGAATGCTGTCAAACGAGCACTTTCTCGTTTGTTACCATCTGCAATGACAAAGGAAGTGGAAAATCCGCCCTGAACAACCACATCCCCTTTTAAATGATTTATGTGTCGAAATAACTTCTCCTGTCATTTGATGAAGTTGTATTTTTGAGAAACACACTCTCTGGTGGCTTGATAATTGTTTCTCCCGTTGTTTCTGACCATTAACGTATTTCTAATTTGGTATCATATGTGCCGATGCTTTGTTCTTTGGGGATCAGTGCTCCGGAGAAGCCGGGGTTAAGGGCCTTGCTCAAGAGCCTAATGCTGATATGATCATTAAAATGAAGGTGAGATCTGCATGGTAATCGTGCTCATGTTTCTTGACCAAGCCAACTGCGTTCAATTTGAGACGCTCATTCTCTAAGGCTTCATCTCTGGCCCTATAAATCGAAGGGTGGGTAGGATCTCCCTATACAAGGATTTGAATATTTTATTTCCATCCTGGTCAGACTATCTGAGGTAAAGTCAACTGTAAAAGACAGTTAAACAGAAGAGCAGGGCTCTGAACTTTCCCATCCCCCCGCTCGGAGTGACATAATGCCCCGGCTTTGTACGCTTTCCTTCTGTTAACTCTTACTTTCCTGTGGACTCTGAGGGGTGTTGAAAGGGAATTTTGGCGAGGCCCAAGCAAACAGTGTGAAAGTCATCGCGGAAGGACTGGGTCTTCAAAGCGTCTTCCCGAATGTTGCAGCCCTCCTCCCCCACCTTCCAACTCCCCACCCACAAACACACAAGTGTTTATAGGAGGAAATGGTCAGGGACTCATATGTGGAGAGCTGTGAGAGAGCCAAAAAATGAAAACCACACCAGCTCTCCTTGTTAATCTATGCTGGTCTTTTAGTGGCTGAATCAAACCATTAGGCAAATTGGAAACATATGCTGTCCTTCCCTATATCAGGCCACATTTTTGCTATACGGTAACAGAAAGCAATTTATCAAGCATTCCTCAGTCAGAGAAAATCCAGTTGAACTTAGGACCCATCCAGTCTTTCCAGCGTAGGGAAACACCAGACAGTGTTATTTCAGAGCACCGTAGTAAACTTCGACAGTCAAACAGGTGCAGCTTTTCTGCCTGGAGGTTTGACTCATTGAGATGGACCCCGATGTTCTTTTAAAGATCGATACAGCGGTATGTTGGTATGTTGCTTTGAGGTATCTAACACATAACGTTGCCCAGAGACAGATGCAATAAGATCCAATGAAATCTTTCAAGGATATTAACGGAATTCCATTGATTCTATTGTTAACGCAGGTTTGAAAAAGGCAGGGAGAGTGTAAAGAGTCATGGGGGAGGGGTGCTAAGGTGTGACTGGAGAGCTCTGTTTAAAGGGCAGGTCTGCCAGGGTCTAGCTGATCTGACATACAGGAACCACACGGACATTAACACGCACATTACGGATCTATGGATGTTCCTCTCTTGTGACCCACAAAGTAAGCGTCCTGGGTTCAGTGGATGACAGGTCAGTAATTCCAGGGGGGTCAAATGGGAGAATAGGATGGGGGGGGGGGGCTCTAAATTCTAAAGGTGAGGGCTTATTCACTAATGACTCAAAATCCAGAGGAGGTCAAAGGTCACTCTGTATTCACTTTCTAAAGACAAAAAAAAGTCCTTTCTTAGGTGTACATTGAATGTTCTCCCTCACTCCCGTTTCTTTGGATAAAAGGCTTTTTGAGAAAAGAAGGAAAAAAAAGATAATGCAGCAGAACTGTGAGGAGAACCACCTCTTACTATGGCGATAATTAGGTGATGTTCAAACCAGTAAATACTTCAACAGTATGCAGGAAATTACACATTCATTTTTAACCTCTCTTTTTATCTGACAAACTCAGATAGAAACAGGAACATAAAGTCTGATCTGTAGACAAGATGAATATGAACATTCATGTAAAAAACTAGATTTGTACATAAATATCTGCGTTGCTTTTGCTGGGAACCCTTCATTGACAATGAGTTTACACTGAATAATTCATGATGAAGTGAAACGATAACAGAGGTTTCGCCAAAAAACACGAAAGTCGGGACTGAATGTCGTTTACAGTTTGAATAGTCGATCAAAAAAGCAAAAAAACACCTACAATTAATGAAGAAATGTGTGCGTGTGCTGGATCTGGGTGTGATGTTTTTAACTGGGAGATGATGGCAGGTCTGGGGAATGTACACATGAAACGTACGGCAGAAGTGAGTGTGCTCTCCTTGGAGTTTAGGGTGCACAGCGGCAGTGCGCTGCGTCAGACACGCCCCCCACCTTCTCCACCCCCCAGGGCGTCACAGCGCTGACAGGATGCCGGCGTTATGACATGCCTGACCATAACAGGGCAGCGAATGATCACCCCAGCAGGGTAACGGGAACACCCCTGAGAGAAAAAACATAATCGGGATGACCTGGGGAGTGGGGCCAATCAGGAATGCCCCGACCCCAAAGGAGACTTCCAAGAAGAGTTTTTGTGAGGCAAGACCGGGGGTGGGGGCTCTGCTGCAGGGATTAGCGATTTCGGCCTGAAGTCCTACTCTCTTCGGCAGACACAGGCCATGTGTGTCCGGCTACTGAATTTTCCCCCTCAGTGCAGGAACAGGGCCCACATGGAAAGAATGTACCACATGCATCTTAAACATGGGAACATGATTAGCAAGAAATTCCCACTGTAAACTAAAGGTAAAAAACAACTTAGCATGTTATAAAAGCGTACATAAAACAATTTAATTGCAATACCTATCTAAGTATATCGTTTATCGCTTTCTTTCACGTCGCTTAATTAGACAAGTGGCAAGTCTCGTTTTTAACTGTATTAGTTATACATTTCTGGTGTAAATGTAGGCCAGGACGATCCAGGTTACCCAGAATTTCCCCGGCAGCGACTGTTCTGAGGTGTTGCGGTCGAGCCCTCGCCCCGAGCGACAATCAAGCGTTTTATGTAAACACTAGGCCGGGTTTAAAAATACGAATTTGAAAGAACGACATATGTTTCCTCTAAAGAGGCCCACCTCCTTTTTTCACCCATCATGCACACTCACCGAGGTGTGCTCACTTTCCCCACTAAGTCACCTTTAAAGGAACACGCCAGGTTTAAAAAAAAAAACAATTACAGGAAGAAGAGTTTTTTTTTAGCTGAGTTTTGTGTGACCTTGTCTTGAAGTGATGTGATGGAGGAGGGTGGAGGATGTGAAAGTGGGTACGTTGGTGTGTTCAGGGATAGTGTGATTGTGTGTGTGTGTGTGTGGGTGTGAGCGGGTATACCTTACCTTATGGGGACACACCATCCCCACAACTTGATGAATACCTATTTTTTTCCCCCTATGGGGACCAGGAAATATTTTTTTTCTTACTGTTTCTTGATGTTATTAATTCTCATTGGTTTTTGGTGGTTTAGGGGTTTGAACCTTGAGCAGAACTCAAAGACAGCCATACCTGAGCCTGTGAGCAGACTCATATGGACTCAAGTACAGGGTAATGCGTTCTGACAGACTCCAGCTGCACTAGGTCAAATCAACTTGATCAGGCCCTGGAACTACGAATGCTACTGTGCAATGACTGCCCCCCCCCCCCCCCAAGACTGGGAAAATATCATGATACCACATTCACTCCAGGGGGGGGGCTTCTGGATGGTACATTCACTTAAGAATCAGGTGTAAAATTTCACTAATGCTATGCAAGGATATATAATTTGAATATATACATTTTTATATAAAACTTTTTGCATACATCTTACCACTGTGTATTATGCTGGAAAGTGGCTCAGGGCCACATTCCTAGAATCTTCTATAATGTCATCACTTTGACACTTGTACAGGAATAACTAAAATGTGCCCTTTTATAATTTAATCCGCTGATGTGGAGGTTGTCAAAACACGTTAAGATAATTAGCATCTGCAACAGACAGACCGCTTTCCGGACCCAGAGGGATGTGCCAGGGATGTGGCTTGCATTTCCAGAGGCGGGCTACGGGAGGTGGTCTTCTAGTTTCTCCAGCACGCTTCTGCGTACGTAGTGTTGACAAAGAACCTGGAACTAATTAGATGCTCCAGCCAGCATGGCGATAGTACCCTGGTATCACAAAGCTTACAGTGAGATGACGTTTGCTCTTTTGGGGGTGCTGTGCAGCTCAGCAGACTAACCCTCCGTGCTTGTAATCAGACGGCTGCCAGTTTGAGCCTAGCCTTCACAGAACAATCACATGTCCACATGCCCTCGAGCAAGGCCCCCCCAATACTGCAAGGTGGCTGACCCTTCACGGTGACCCCCAAACTCGCTCTCACCTGCATATGTGCCTGTGTGTCTCATAGAGAGCAAGATGGGGTAAAGAAAATTTCCCCACAGGGATTAATAATGCTTCTCCGGTGTTTCTGTTTTAAAACTGAATGTATTCTCTGCCTGTCTGGGAAGTCCATTTCTTCTAGGAATGTTTGTGACCATTATGATAAAGGTATGGAAATATTCAGCATGCAGTTTTCCTGACATTCCCAAGAACCTTATCCCACTACTACAACTAAATATTACAGCAAGTGAAAGGCAAGACAGGGCAGCAGGTAATACTCTTGTTTTATACTTCAAAGGTCATGGGTTCAAGGCTGCATGGTGTGTTTGTAGAATGGATGTAAAGTTTCTATAAATAGCATTTATATTATAAAGGAATATTTATAAAAACCTGAACTGTGTCAAAAGGAGGTCCAGGGAATAATGTTATTGTGCTGATACAGACATAATCTTTGTTAAAATATAAAATGGAAAATAATGTTCCATTAATGTAAGAACATTCTCTGCCAACTTTGAGAAGATCTTTACATAATGTTGGCTAAAGTTCTGGGAATGGTCTCTCTTTAGCTGGCAGAGGGTTTTGAGGCTGAGGGGCTGATGGCGACCTTCTTACCCATTATACAAAACAGTTAAGCTGTATGCTTCTGCACATACTTATTTAAATCTGAAAAATGACACCCCCCTCATTTACTGATCAAGCTGTAGAAAGGAAAGAATTTTCTTCTTCAATACCAATCTCTGAAATAACCCAGATTCAGTAACCGGGTAACAGGGACTGTGACTAATTTGGACAAAATTTCCGCCTTGCTCTGTCCCACTCAACAGGGTCACAGGGACAGCCCCAGCTGAGACAGTGTATGGTCGCCCGCTCGCCCTACACATCTTCACTTGATTGGTGAGGTATTTCTGCTGAAGTGTTGCCCTGATTATCTTCTCTGTTTCTCCCCCAAACGCTTTTCATTTTCTTCGTCTGAACCTCCCCACCCTAATCCTCCAACATAGTTTAATGCAAATGCTTGCGAATGTAATCGTCGACAAGTAATGACAGAACAGTTTCCGTAATCGTCAACCCTTCTGTACTCAGGCAAACATGTTCCGTTGCAAAAACACTATGTAGGTGTCTGTCAGAATTCACCACGGTGTTGGCCTATGTCAGTAACTGCAAGATTGCTGTGTTTCAGTTGTGTATTTCTATCTGTACTTTTCTCTGCGTTTAACAAATGATTTTAATGAATTTTAAAAACCAACAAAATTGATGTCTTGCATTCACATGCACCAGATCACTTTTAGCTTCACGCATGCTGAATGTTTTGACGGTAGTCAATGCCAGTGTTTGTAAATGAACACAAAGGTTGGGATCAGAGATATGACTGTCAGAGTATATATTTGAACATCACCTGGAATGTTACTAGGTGACCTGGTTACTTGCCGAAATTTCCACGTCCTTTGAACTCGTGCACGTCAGTAAATGTTAATGTCTGACGCACAGCCCGCACACATGTTTTCTGTCATTTCATTTTCACGCCAACGTGGTCGCAGGGGCCCAAAGCGTCCTCTGACCCCGCATTCTCATCACAGAAAGGGGGTGGGATGGAGAGGGGAAAGCTTGGTGGCTTTTTAGTGTCTCAGGACCCAGAATTAGCAACTCGCATCAGTAAAGAACAGGAGGTTTTAATATCTCAGGTTTCCCGGTTTGCGCTGTAGCCTCTCACTGTACTGAAGATTTTACATTCATTTGGTGTTGTGGGCTGGCCCCATGTAGGCTAGCAAACTGTAGTGGTGTCTTATAACCTTAGAAGACTTGATTTTGTTCTGCACATTTCCTGTAAGCTCTACAAACACGGTCGAGTAGAAAAGGGAGCATGTTTCACTTACGCTGCGGTTTATTTATCACGACTGGTGAAGGAGTTCTTGCATCCACTCCGCTGGTGCAGTTGGCCATTTCTTTGCCAAAAACAGAAATTGTGCGGTGAATTAAACACCCACAGAGGGGGAGATTCATTCAGAAACCAACTCAAGGGATCAGTTAAAGTCACTACTCGTTTAGCATTATGACTGGGGGGAACTTACTCAACCAGCACCTTGTGCGTTAACTACCTTCTGTTCCTTTAAAAAAAACTTTTCAGTCAGATAAGAATTTGCAGAGGGTAATTATTTTTTTCTTCAGAAAATGATGGTGAGGACACATCATTTCCCATTCAAGGCGATTTTTTGATTCAGCACGCCAGATGCCTTTGAAAGCTCCCCTAAAAGGTTCAAGTTAAACATATTTAAATAGCACATAATTTTCCACAATACACCAGTGCATACCTATTTCAGTAAATAATTTAGCATGTCTGGGAAATACATGGGGGGGGGGGGGGTGAGGGGGGTACTCACTCTCAAACCCACGTCTTTCCAATTTCCACAAGACAATAGTAAGGGGCAAAAAAGATATGAGAATTTCCATAGGTTCTGCACCTGTCTCCCACCCATTCTTGTAACCTTGGCTACATTACGCTGCACCAACATTGTGACCCCCAGAAAACACACCCGTCACTGACACAAACGTTTGGACATTTGAGATGCAGAGCAGCTCACCTTGTTGCATTTTGTCCACAAAATTGGATTGCTATCATCGTGCTGTGTTCGGGGGTGAGGGTCCCAGTGCAATGATTGTGCTCAGTGTCACCATTCGCTCGCGTGCTGAACCAATCGCAATGCAAGCCGGCCTGAGTGTGGACACCAGCACTGAATCCGTGGTAACGGTCAGTGTTAATCAACCCAGCCTATTAACCCACTGCACAGAGAAAATACAGATTAACGTGGCCTTGCATTATTGGTGATGGACCAACTATGTTTTAGGTCAAACTGGGCATATTTCTGAATCTTGAGTGTGCATGTGTGAGTGAATGGTGTGTGAATGTGCCTTGCGATGGGTTGGCGTCCCATCCTGGGTTGCTCCCTGCCTTGCACCCGTAACCTCTAAGATCCATATCCCCTGTGGCCCTGAGTAAGATGAGTGGTTCCAGGAAAATGGATGGATGGATGGATGGATGGAGTCATGCTGAGTTTAAATGTGTATTGTAGAGATAACTAAAAAAACCTAGCATTCATTCTGAGGGCTTTTTCCTCTTAGATTTTTTTTTTATGTTTGAGGTACATTACTTTGGGTAAATATCTTGCAGTTTGTACACAAATGTGTGCGAAACCCCCAGAAACATGAACATTTCCATCCTAGAGACACCTTTGCTCTCTTCCAATTAAAGAAAACAACGATGACATCATTCAGTGAAGACAGGTGTGACATGGAACATGTACAGGAAGTGGAAACATAACACATCATCATGTGACATTCCCTCATGCATGTGACACGGAAACATTCATTCTTCACTGCAAACCCTGCTCCGGACTTTCCCTTCAATAACCATCACAAAATCATATTTTTAGTTAAAAAGTGAAAAAAAAGGTAACAGCTGCAGAATGGACCAGGTTTGGACCTTATTAACACATAGTTGCATTCGGTTAATGCTAGATATCAAAAACTTTACAAGCATATTGTACTGTTAAGTTGGGTTGAGTATTTTCCTTTTCTCACATGACAATCCTTCCACTATATCCCAAGCATCATGGCCCGTGTGTTCCGGGATTAACTCCAGGCTCGTTTCAAACCTGCCCTGTAAAAGCAGTTATAGAAAACAGATTAATCAACTTCCTGTCTTGTTTATTATAGCACTTTAATGAACCGGGTTTATTAACTGTATAACGAAGGATAAATATTCATGTCTTTCCGTTTGTCGCTAGGTACGTTTCTCCTTTTGTAATGGGTTTACAGCTCAAACACTGCTTCCGGGATGCTACCCAGAGCCGCAGTGACGCCACTTCAGTATTCCACTGCTGCTGCAGTGACACTGGGAGGGCTTACTCTCTGCGTGGGGGATCACCTCTGGAGGGTGATTTTCCGTGTTTGCAGCTGGGGCTCTGGTTTACTGCACCTCTGAGCTGCCTTTTCGCCACCGACGTGACTCACCGGACTTTCATTTTTCTCACTGAACACTTCACAAAGGTGTCTCACACACGCTTACTTGTGAGGGTGCGGGGGTGTCGAGGCGGCTGAAAAGGCTGTGGACAGCGTTCGTATGTTAAGAAGGTGCGTGTGTGGAGGAAGGGGGGTTTCGTACACGCTGTCGATGACCCCTGGATGGCGATTTTAAGAAAGGATGGAATATCTAGTGATAATATCAGTAAGCAACAACAGCAGTGGTTTCTGCAGTGGTGGTCCGTCACCTCATTTGGCTTAGGGTGCTCTTTGCACAGAAGAACAGGAGAGAAGACTTTCCCATCCTTCGAATCAAATCAAAGTTTAATTATCAAATATACAGTATGTCATACAGCAGTAGGTATAAGCAATGAAATGTGTTTCCCTGGGAACTCGCTGTGGAAAGTAACAGAAATCACCACAGCTCCCACTGAATGCAGGTAAAAAATAATGACAATATTCATCCATTCAGCCCAAACTTAATAATAAGGAAAGTATCACAAAGTACAAATTCCTTAAACTGCTTAAACAAAATCATGTAGAAGTTCTTGACATTGTTAACATTATTAGGACCATTTTTTTTTATTTTGGGGAGGAAAAGATGTCTGACTTTTGGTTCAACAGCCTGGACAGAGGACACGGCCATGGATGTAAATTATGGGGAGTGAAGAGGAACTTATAACCCCCCAATAACCATAACCAGCCAATACAACCCTTTGGACCCTCTTAAATGGATGAAGAGCTCAAGCACCCACCCCCCCATGCTTAAACCAAAATTATGCCACTGGACACAGCCACCTCTGGGATTATATGAACCCTTCATAAGCTGGTTCTGTGAGAATAGGATGTGTAGATCAGTGTTTCTCAGCCTGATCCAGGTGGGAGGGAGCAAAAATGTCAACTGTCTGGTAGGGAGCTGCGAGGGAGCAGAAACTTGGACTGTCTGGGGGTCCCCAAGGACCAGATTGAGAAAAACTGTTCTAGAAGCACATTCACGCTTGCCTGGCAAAGGGGTCTCCAGCAGATGTGCAAAGGAGGCCACAGCCCATACAAGAAGGTACTTTCCATAACCGACACTAAAAAAAGCCCATGTTAAAGAAACAGAGATTAGCTGAACTTCTGAGAGATGCAGGTTTTGCCATTGGCCATGACAGATGTTTCACTGGTCATCAACAAATGCAAATATATTCAAACGAGGGTGGGAGATCGCTCGGTGCTGCCCAAGGGCTGTGTCACGCAAAGGAATGTGTGGCTTCCTTATGTTTCAGGATGAACCTGCCCCGCCAACGTCTCAGATACAGGTCTCTGCCTGTTGGCCAAATTCTCGGAGTCCAAAGCGCAACGTTCCCAGCTAGCAGAGGTCAGATGTGCTGGAGAACTTCCTCCCTGCCTCAGACCACACTGGAAGGTGTTTTGTACCTCTGGCCTAAATACTGCTTGCATTAGTAACTGGGTTTTCACTGGAAGCTCAGCCTAGCTGCACTCATTCTAGTTGACTCTTCAACAGCCATATATATCTATAATGTGCTATTTGCCTCACTAGTACGTTACTTTGGACCAAAGCATCTGCTAAATAAAATACATGTAAATGAAAATCAGAGAGCAAGTCACTTTGTAGCAAAAGAACTGTTACCAGAAGGATAGGATAGAATTTCTCTGCTTTCTCTGACTTTGGGCTAATTGTCCATAAAGACACGTCGATCACAGAAATGGGATGGGAGGGGTTCCATATTTTTCAGTTCCCAAGACTGTACAGTACAGTCTGACCCCCCCCCCCCAATTCCCTGACCAAAACCCTAGAGAGCTGGTTCTGGATGAGTTGGACTGAGGTTTAACGAGGAGCAAGGTAGCCAACTTGTGCCCAGAACTCTTGCAGGTGAAGCATTGCAGGTGGCTACATCTGGAAGCTGGTTGAAAGAACGCCAAGAGTCTGCAACGCTGTCATAGAAGCAAAAGGGGTGCTATTTTGAAAGATTGTGAGATGTTGAACGCTTCTCTCGGTCATTGCAAAATTTGATATGTTTCACTTCCTTGCCTTGCGGCCCTTCATTTTACGTGAATAACATTGCTAGAACAGAGACAAATGCATTAAAAGTAGGTGTGTCCAGTCCTTTGACTAGTACTATACATAATTAATTTAGACTCAAGCAAAGGTATCACAACAGTAGGATGTTTTTAAGAAAAACATCCACCCATTAATCGGCTTAAGGGCTCGTCTGTCTGACAAATATTCTGAGGAGTCACGCAGGTGTGACCTGATCACTGTCCTTCTCCTGGTTCCGACGAAACGGGGCACCACCACAGTCTGTTCTCTGGGACATCTGCCTCCCAATACAACAAGGCCCTTCAGCATTCCCGGAGAGCGATGACGAGGCCGACACATGCCCACAGGAAGGCAGGAAGTCTTATTTTGGGGGGGGGGCTCCCCGAAAAGGCAACAGAGATGGATGGCAGACAGATGTCCAGAGGGCACCGTGAAATTGGGACAAAAGGCGCGAGCGACAGAGTAAAGCCTCAGTCACTGGTGTGTTTGTCAGACTCCGCTGCCATCTGTCATTAAAAATCTTTGCATTGTTTTCTTAAGCAGCTAGAAAAAAAACAGGCCACATGTGTTTTTCTGAAACAGATCATGTGTCATACATTTTTGTTCAGTGACTTAAATGGTCGTCCAGCATGTGAAACATCAGGAAATTCTGACATAATATTTTGATTAGAAAAGCTAACTCATCCGAAAGATGAATTTTTATATTTGAATTACTGTATAGGGGCGGCATGGTGGTGCAGTGGTTAGCACTGTTGCCTCACACCTCTAGGACCCGGGTTCGAGTCTCTGCCTGGGTC
>JAODJX010000129.1:1099145-1113211 GCA_026776945.1 Isichthys henryi | reverse complement strand
CTTCAATTTGTTTCTTTTTTCCCTTTCCGCAAATTATATTGTGTTTAAACCAAACAACATTTTCACCCACCCCCCCAGTCACCACAACCCCCCCCCCCCCCCCCCCCCCAAGTCAACACCACTCCAGAAACGAAACTCCAGTCTCACTTCCTAAAACGCTTCTGTTCTTGCACTATTTTGGGGGCTTGGGGTGGGTCAGATTTCCCATAGTGGTGCAGAGCCACTCCCAGTCCCCACCATACGCAAATCAGAGAGGGCCGAGTATCTTCCGAGCGTGCTCACCGCTAACCCAGCCAGGGACCGTCACAGGGACTATGTTCAGAAGACAGAATCTGTTAACCCAGCCAGTCATATTCAGAGACAAAACTGTAAACTGCCCCAGCCACCTTTAAATTGCCCAGTGTTAGCAAGACCAACTATCCTCAGAGAGTTTCTCCCAAAGCTTCTTTAGTGACCGAATAACCGTCTGCTTAATTGTCAAGGACCAGCTAAACTACATAAAACAAACAAACATTCTCATTACCGCTTCCTGCAAGGGTATGTCTAACGAGAAACAACAACACATTAAATATTTGCCGGGTTGATGTATTTACGGTTAATGTGTACATTCTCCTCGTACAGGTATTGAGGAAAACGGCACCACACTTAAAGAATATTATTGTTGCCAGGCATGATGGTTGCAGCATCTTAGAAACAGTCACCTTCAAGGAATTTTCACAAAATTACAGCGTCTAGAGTTCAGAGAGAACGGTGCAATGAAAAACATCGTCTCAGAGGCAGTCCTTCCACTGTTGATGAGAGAATGGCCAGACTCAATAAAGCTAACAAGATGGGCAAAAGTGCAGAAGTAACTGCTCAGTACAACAGAGGTGAGCATGAAGGATTTTCTGAATATACAATTCAAGGGGATACAAGGGGAGATGCTTGTGGAGGCAAAAGTGGGACCGATCCGGTAATAAGCTACAGGGAATAAAATGACCAGAGCAAACAAGGATCTTCATGCCATCTTAGCCGCTCTCAGCCGGTCCTTCAACACCCTCCCCTGACCACCTTCATCCTTGCAAAGCTGCCAAAACCTGAAACAGCCTCACCGTCATCATTCTAGGTATCACCACCCAAAGCATGGCTCTATCACATATCCCAGACTGTGAAAACCGCTACTGAAACGTCAGTCATCTCCCAGTCACCAGGGAAACACCTCAGGACAACAAAAGCTGTCAGTCGTCTGCAGTTTCTGCCAGCCGGTGACATAACTTGAACAAAGCAGACGGCTGGCTGAGAGAGAAACCGCAAAAGGTGTAAATCAAAAAAAAAAAAAGCCAAGCTTGACAAGTAGAGATGGGATATAAAAAGCACATCAAGTCAAATAAAGGTGTTGGGTTTGTAAGATGGGGCTACCCCATAGAGCAGTGTTTCCCAATCCGGTCCTCACAGCCGATCCACGTTTCTGCACCCTCCAAGCTCCCTCCCAGACAGTTCACATTTTTGCTCCCTCCCAGCTCCTGGTAAGGAGCAAAAACGTGGACTGTCTGTGGGTCCCCAGAACCGGATTGGGAAACGCCGCCACAGAGTCTCTGTTCTTTCATGTGTTCCCACCTTTACTCAATGGCTACAATTTACCCTCCCTCCCTGTAACCAAAACAGGGAAAAAAACACACACAATCTTTCCAGTAGAACTCCGTCACAATATACCGTATTCACAGGAAAATCCGACTGAGGCGAATCCTTTCCTTTCCATTTGAAAATAAATAACTAATGTGTTAAGGAAAAAAGCACCCAGCACCCACTGCTCGTGGCGGCACAAAGGCTCCCTCTGTCCCAGGGCCGTGCCAAGGCCTCGCTCCCACTCAGTGTTTACTCAGACCTGGCTTTGCTGGTGCCCTGGGCAGCAACCATCCAGAGACTCCGCTCAGCCTAGCGCCACAAGGCCCCTACTGAAGGCGTCCGTCCATATGCCCGTTTCCTGCATGATTTCTGACACCTTTATTACCTCCATGCCCCGTCTCTTGGACGTCCAATTTGAGGAGCGACAGCTTTGTTAACCAAAACGGTTCCATTCTCTGGGGTCCCTTGGCTTCCCTGCGAGCTGCGTGGTCGGGAATCTGGCACGACGCCTCCAGCCCTCCTTTCAGAGCCCAGCTGACACTCACACCTGCTCTCCCACGAAGCCCAAAGAAACACCAGCCCCCCCCCCCACGCCTCTAAACAGATACAAAGTCAGCTCCAGAGAGAGGGGGACAAATTGGCTGTTTACATGTCTGCTTTGGACAGCACTCAGATGAGATGGATAGCTCCCTTCGGTGCTGAGGAGACAGGCCGTCTTCTCGTTTCGACTTCACTGCAATACTCATCTATCTATCTTCTGACCGCTTACCCTGGACAAGGTAGCATGGAGGGACCGCGGGGCAGGCGGACATGCGACATGGGAGGACAGTCCATCGTAGGACACACACTCAGACAAACAGACACCATATAGTGCAACCTATTGTCTTTGTATTGTGGTAAAATACCAGTATACCTGGGGGATACCCATACAACATGAGGAAATATGCAAATAGGCACATAGCAGAGGTGGGATTTAAACTCACATCCTGGCGTGTATGAGGTAACACTGCTACCCACTGAGCAACCTTCCATTCATTAAAAATAAATGCATAAACAACCAAATTCAGTTGGGTAACCGAAGCCCTGCACACAATGAAAAGCATTGATTAAAAGAGGAACAGACAGAAAAGCATGGTGCCTGATCTCCGTCAGCGAGACCAAGGGTGGAGTCAAAGAGCATCATGGACAGTGATGCATAACCAGTTCATATAAAAAGGCCCAGTGGTGGTATAGAGGAGGAAAGATTGAGGTGACCAGGAACACTGAAGAAAGAAAAAACTCAACATGAAATGATTCTTGTCCAAATTTCAAACAAAATCCCAACTACTGGCAATCACTGCAATCTTGATGTTCTAAAAACCATCTCAAATATTCTGTTTTCTCATTAAAAAGTAACCTTTAAAAGAACCTTTCCAGGATATAACGACAAAAAAAATCCTAAGCGTATATATGCACCCTTTTCCTCAAAGCAGTGCTTCAGTTTAACTTGTGCTTCGGCATGGAGTAAACAAAGAGAAGAGACTGAATTATACTGGCGTCGGCTGGTTAACAAGGCAGGAGAAAATTAAAGAAGCGATGTTCAGGAATAACTTTAAGGCGACTTGCGACGTTTCAGCGCCTATAAAAACACTGGCCGCCATAGGCCTGTGGTCTACATTTGTACACAACATTTCCATGTAATGGGGGGTTGGGGATGTCAGCTTAGTAGAAAGGTCACAACTGCTCTGAGAAACTTTTGATTGGGGGCAGCAGCCAGGTGGTGGAGCCAACTCCATACTCCCCTCACCCCCAAAATATCCATTCTTACTACCCCATCGACATTTGGAATGTGTCCAATGGTGTCATGTGGTCACGGAGTCCAGCTTTGTAGGGATTTTTCAGGGCAACAACCGGCTTCATAATCCCACTGAGACACAGCTGACAGTCAGCTGTCTCAGACAGGTGGCTGCGCCCCCATTCCACCACAGGGGAAGACCGAAGTTCACCTTCTAAATAACCTGTGGCCTGAAGGCTGCCTGGATGCATTTTCCGGTATAATGTGGTCCCATCAATCCTGTAACGCTATATATGCGAGTCAGACCGACCACAGAGGCCCTGTGTGTGCGGAGGGGTGTTTCGGTTCAGCGAATAAATGCAGAACACACGTACCATCGTATATGAAGCAGTTCTTGCACCTGAGTCCGGGATACTGTTAGCAACTAGAATAGCTGACAAGAAGGAACAGCTCATATAAACGACATCAATTACACAATACACAAGTAAACAAAATGTTAAAATGATGTCAGATTCTGAAAGTGAGACACTGGCTGACAAAACTCAGCTCAGCTGCTGCTGTGGTATACCATTAGCCAATGCTAGGCTATATGGCTGTAACTATTAGCTAGTATCATGCTAGGGACAGGAAGGCTAGTAGCTACCGCCGCTAGCTGCTGTGTCGATATGTTACAAGCTTACAGCTGCTGCCATGCTACTGGCTGTTAGCTGCTACTACGCTGAGCAGCCAGCTGTCAGCTGCCGCTTTACTATCGGCTGTCAGCCCCACCAGCAGACAGGCCAGAACTGCTGACAGCCTCTGGGCGTGGGGCTGGCTGGAACAAGCAAGAAAAAAAATAAATAAATCAATCTGTTGATCTCCTGCCATCAAATAATATATCATAGGGCTAAAGGAGGAAGGGGGTGGGATACCTGGGAGGGGCGAAGGTACAGCTGGGATCAGACGACGCGGCTGGGTGGGGCGGGTTCCAACCAGCATAATTAAAGGCTCTCGAAGATCCCCCACCTCCCCCACCCCATCAGGAGGACCAGGCCTGAGCAGATTTAGCAGAAGGGGGGCTACTGGAAGTGCTGGAAGGCCCTGTGCTTCACTGCCAGACCTCAAAATGGCTGTTGAAAGCCGAGCAATGGCAGGATGAGCGATGAGCCCCCCCACCCCAGACGGGAGAATCAAGTAGGCCTATAAGCTTATTCTGAGACCAACGGGAGGACGTGAAATGGGTGCTTTTGCCTCCTCCGATGTTTTTGCAGAATAATCGCTAACCCGAGCTTTGACAGCGACGTCTCGAGCTGACAGGTCGGAAGTGCCGATAAGCTATCTTTTGTGGAAATGCATTTGTTTGTGGTGTGGAGGAAAGGCAGTGTCTGCCAGGAGAAGCCACCAGCGCCCAGGCCTTCACGGTTCCCTCGAAATGCCGGACACGGCAGGCGGTGCTCCCCGGGGAGATATGCCACCGTCATGCCCATTGGCACCTTCTGGAAAACGGACTCGATGGGAAACGACACAGGATGTTTAAAGAAGGCAGTGACAAAAATGGTCTGCCGCCACAGGTACACGCAGCGCCTCCGGTAAAGATCGTTCCCACAAAAACAAACTCTGGCAGCGATTACCTGACGTGTGCTTTTTGCCAGCTGAACCAGAGCCTGACTCTGCTATTCCCAGCTGCACAAAACTGACGAGGATCACCCCCCCATCCCAGATCGGTGAGAAAATATGATCCGGATGAACGAAAAAGGCGCCAAGGGAAGCAACGGCCCGGAAATCGAACGTCACATTTAACTCGACATCTCTTTGGTTAGCGTGACGGATCGTTCTGAAATGCCGAGGCATGACGTGACAGGCAAGGACTCGACGCCAATGCTCCAGGGGCAGAGTTTACAACCACGCAGCACCAGGGACAGAAAAAAAAAAATCTCAACTTAAAACATTCCTTTTTCAGAAATACCTGACATAGTACTTCTGAATTCTTACTCAGCTCTTTTCCTTGTCTGTGTGTGTTATAAAAAAAAAAAAAAAGCACTTTCTCAACAGAGTATTCGGCTAGATGGTACTCATAGCCTGGGTCCTTACTGAGCTAGCATCGGAAAAATTCATCGCAGAGTCTCAAAGCACTTATGTAAGTCACTCTGGCTAAGGGCGTCTGCTAAATACTGTAAATGTAAATGTAAAACGAATTATCCAATTAGCAGCCTGTTAAGTGACATTCTGAAGGGTACACACTGAACATAGGGAAGTCACACATCGCAAGGTGGCTGTTAAAAGTATGAGCGAAAAAACGTCGACTGTCAATTAACTCAGAAAGGGCGAGTGTGGAAGAATACTGTTCAGGGTTTGAACATTTTACGTGTTTCAGGAGATGCCTGCATCCAGAGTAACATACATTTTCTTGAGTGAGAGTAGGGTCAGTCCATATCTCTAGAGCAGGGGTTAAACGCCTTGCTCAAGGGGTCAATGGTAATATGACTGCTTTGCTGGCCGCAGGATTTGAACCTGCATCCTTTACAACATGCGCAAATCCATACCCCTCTGAACTGCATGCCAAATGTTACGCTATAAGGGGATGGAAACATGAAAAGATGAAGCTAAACAAAACACTGCTTTGGGAGAATTGCTCTGAGGTAGCAGACGCTGTAGGTTCTTACCCCGGCTGAATCTCCTAAGCTAGGAGATGGATAAGAATTCAGCAAGGCAGGCCTGTTTGCAGATAAACCCTGCCCAAGGCTGATCTATCATAACACACCATCACTAAAGCAGGCTTCTGCATTACAGAACTGGTTGCTGTGTTGCCATGACATCGCTTCGGGCCCAAAGAAAGCGAGTAACGCTGCTAGGATTGGTGCAGGAGTGTGTCGTACAAGCCAGCGCCCATGGATGAGGCCATCTCACTGACAAAGAGGTATCAGTCGAAATGCTGAGAGCACCATTCTGGTACAGAATCACAGGACAGATCTGACAAAAAAGATTACCTTTTTAAAAACAAGAATTCAGAAAAAACATGTAATACCTGCAGGAGAGTGAACAGATACATACGTACATCACCCCTGGGAGCAATTTAATTCAGGCTGCCCCAGTGACCAATCAGAGCAGGCTTCAAATCATGCTGCCCCAGTGACCAATCAGAGCAAGCTTCAAATCATGCTGCCCCAGTGACCAATCAGAGCAGGCTTCAAATCATGCTGCCCCAGTGACCAATCAGAGCAGGCTTCAAACCATGCCGAACGGTGAGATCAATTTCTCAGGCCAATGCCTCTATTCCCGGACCAGACAGGATTCCCGCACTATCCTCGGCCTGAGGCACCTCTGGATTCTCCCAGAACACGACTGCACCCTTTCATAGAGAGGGCACTTAAAGGACGACCCTCCCACCACACAGTTGATCGCTAACCCCCCCCCCCTCCCGTACCTCCGGTTCGCTTGACAGAATCCTGTAGCTTTCACCAAACTGATTTGGCCGACGTCCTATCAGACAGTCACAGCAACAAGGCAAACTAAGTCAAGAGTGAAATGGGCCACTTTGTAGGATAAACCCATCCTTCACCGTCACGGGGCCAAAGGGCTCTGCAGATATCGCTCTAATTTTGGGCTCAGATAATTTGTAACAGCAAAGTTTCCTGTGTACAGCCCGAAATTCACAGTTACGAGCAACATGGGAAGCAAACTGAGACCAAGCGCCCAGTAAATAAGTAAACACGCACTGTCTTACCAGGAAAACCATAACAAAATCCTTTTACGATAATTAGCTTTCCACATATAACACAGAGCTTTAACCCTTAGTGTGAGGACTCGCTCATACCTTTAAGTTGGGGAGACTTTATGCATTTATATGTCGTATTTATATGTATCATGTCGTAAAACACGTCGGTTACATCTTTGTCGTAACAAACTGTATTATCAATGTAAAACGATCAGATTGTTTTCCAGATGCCCTACATCCAGAAGAGTCAATTACACGGAAAATACACGACAGATACACATCGTAATAAGATGTACAGCACTCTCACAAATGCAATATTTGACAATACTGTAAAAGAAAAAGCAGGTAGGTGTTGTTACATGCTGTGACGGGGGGGGGATAATCTCGCAAGGTAGTTCTGTTCAGAATCGCTGTGTCCTTGACAAAGCGGCTGCGGAAATTTATCCAGCCAGTAAACTCTCATAGCCCAGGGCTACTCTGTTTTTCTGCGTCACCGTGACTGCTTACTGTCTGCGGTAGAAGACAGCACCAGCCACGAAGGCGAAGCAGGAAAATTGCCGCTAAATCTCTGTGATTGCCCTGAGACTTGCGTATCGGTCACGTGTCACGGAAACACAACATTGTCTCGCTGAGGAGGGACGATGGCATGCGACGACCGCAGAGAACAATGCAGGTTGACACAAAACACAGCAGCGCCCGGTTATATGCCTGCATTCCCGGTTAAAACACCCCACCCATTACCCCGATCTGTGTTAGGCCTGAACAGCTGCTGAGGCAAGCTCAGCCAAAACCCCAGAAATGAAGTAAAAAAAATAAAAAATGGGGGGGGGGGCATAGAAGCAAGAACTCCAAGGACACAGGTCTGCAGATCAGCCGCTCACCTCGCGTCCCTGTGGCAATGTCCGCCACCTTCTGAAAGGCGTCCAGGAACGATCCCGTGACGAGGATGGTCGTCCTGAAACACAAGATCACCAACTTGAATCTGACATACAGACTGTAAACAAGGTCTACAGATCGGATTCCCAAGTGGGTATGCGCTCCCTTCTTCCCTAATGGCTCATCACACTCAACACCGATAGCTAAATAAGCATACGTAATTTCACATAGTTAGATTCAGTGAGCTGTTGGGGGTCACCTTGACCATTAGCCTTAGCATTAGCCACAGCATTAACGTTAGCCATTAGACATTTGGTTAGCTTCAAAGGGAGAATTCAACCAAAACTGAACAAAAGGTCAACTCATTTCTTATATTTTGCCACTCCTTTTAGGGAGCAAGTAAAGAATGTTTTTGCTTCTATTAATGGACACGAAACGGAATCGTGCTAAGCTGGTAGTTTCTTTTGACTGTATATTGCCATCGCCGCATTAATGCTTGTTTAGAAATATTTGCCTATTGTTTTTCTTTGGTTATTTTTTGCTGTAGGGTAATTACGAAGAATATGGCCATCCGGTCACCAATTCATGTAATCAGAATGTCTTTGAACATTGAGAAATCCAAGAAGGGGGTAGAAACCATGAATGCCCGCTAACGCCCACACGTGCCGACGCCCATGCGAGATGCCACCGCCGCGGGACGGCGGCACTCCCCGGTGAGTCACCAAGCCTCCCTCGCTTCTCTCCTCTTAACTAGCACATCCCTAAATTTAATTGCGCAGATTTATGACGAACGACCTCGTATGAAGAGCACCGGGTTGGGGCCGCAGCTCTTATCAGCGAGATAAGGACTCAGCATGCGTTCTTCACGCAGGACGCCGACTTGTTGTGAAAACACAGCCAACCGTGACGGAAAGCAGAGCTACACATCCATCTCTTATCAAGGGCAAACTGTGGTTTCTCTGCTTCCTGCTTTAGCAAATATAATTAAATAAACTTTACATCATCAAGAGTTCCGCACAATTCGATACAGCCTCCCAAAATCTTTATAACGTACACAATATATATGTGTCTATGAAACATGATCTGAAATGTAGACAGCATGTGGCCTACATTTAATCATGTCAATTTTTGTTCACTAGACCTACACAGAATTAACTTGTGATGGTGATGGCTATCAATTATTTTATTTATATAAAGCTAGCTACGTTTACCAGCTACATAAAAAAAATAACTTGTCATGGTAGCTGACTACATTTTCAGCACCGACAAAGTTACGTACACTTCTCCATGTTTTCTTTGGCAACTAACAACAACTAACAATGTAAATATGCTGGATTATGACCATTATTTATTAGTAAGCTTAAACCCACAACGTTCATCGACCGACCAGCTATCTGAGTGGTGTGACCTCAATGTGCACATTCGCATTCTTCCGATTTCTGGCCTTCAGACAGCTGTATTTAAAATTAGCCACAGGAACGACGACCGGCTAAAAAACTATTAAGACCAACTGGTGGCCAGCTGGTCTTAAAGGCATTTTCGTGACGCCGTTCTGTTTTTAAGCGCTTATTCACATTCCACTTCATGGCCATATTTTCCAGTTGCTTTTTTGTATACCGATTTCAGAAGAATACACTTCGTGATCCACACTTGGTGCCCAGCAATCTAACTTCAGTCTCTCTATTCAACGCTCCGATTTTCTCTTATCCGAAGAACACATCAAAAGACGGAAGCGAGACCAGGACTGACGAGGTGGCCAGATCACAGGCGACACGCCCATAGCGCGGAAACACGAGATGTCGCCCGGCCCAAATGACACCCCGGCCCCACGAAACCAGTTGAGGTGGCTCCGGGTTAAGATGCTGGCGGGTCAATGGGCTTATTGTTGGGAAGGTCTGGAATTCCAGAGGGGGATCATCTTGGTGTTCGGTTACGCGAGAGCTCGGAGAACAGGTAGCAGGTAGCCCGCCTTCCAAATCCATCCCCGGGCCACGCCAAGAGAACAAACAGGCTATTTTTGTCCCCCTGACAAGGTCAAAGGTCACTGTCTTTCTTGCACTCTGGCCAGCTTATTTTACCATAGCTCCGTCCCCTCCCCTGCCACACCGAAAAAGCACACAGGTGTTAATTGGGCGTGAAGGGAATTCTACTGGTCCAGTGCTTCAAGTGGCCTTCCGGGTCTGGATCTTCAAGTCTTCTGGTCTTTCAAACTTCCAGATAGAAGTGCCCGTGCAGGTTTTCCAATATGGCTCTCGCACGTCACGCCGCTCACGCTACCACACATCTACTTGCTTAATTGATGCTCTCTTTTACTTCGTCCACCTACGACTTCAACGTTTTGCTATTACTAATTACTGAAAGCCATTGCCTTCAGGGACATCAAAAAGAAACCTTCAGGGTGTGACGTTAAATAGAACTGACACAATGACCTGCTGGACGACACAGTGCGCAAAAATGTCAGAGTTATTACTGCAAAGGCACCTGTCCTACAGACTCACGCACACAAATTAATATAGGAGCTGGAGCTCGGAGGATTGCACGCACACACATCCTTACAGACGAGGCTGTCTTCCTGGCAACCAGGCCAGCAAAAACCATGTGAAGGCTCTGGGCACAGGAGCATGATGGGTAGAATGAGGAGCAGGACACAGGGGAGGCTAAAGGCGGCACCCACATCCCCACATATCTGCGGACAATTCTACTCACCTTAATTGGGACTGCAGCTTGGCTCCTTTAGTGACAAAGTCCTCCCAGGCAGGGTAGCTAGACTGCAATAAAATAAAACAAACAGATTAGGAGAAACAATAAATCCCAAAAAGTGTTAGATCACCATCAACTTCATGATAATTTCATGTTCCAGTTAAGCTGAAAGCTTTTACTAAAAAAAAACTTCCACTTTTTCCAGTTCCATGCAGCTGGAAATTTTTACAGAAGACCTTCAGGCCAGAAAAGCCCTCTTGGGATTCGCACCGGTAACCTTCAGGTGCAAGCCCACACGCTTGGCCGCCAGGCTACCTGCTGCAAACCATCACGACATTACAGGGAGTTGCATCATCTGCCTATTCTCCAGAGTACACCAGCACACTCCTGTACTTCCAGGACTGCTCTGGGTTAGGAGCCAAGCGCAGGATCTCCAGAGCCATACCAGCTACGTGTGGTACCCCTCCTTCAGATACTTCATCTTGGTGGTTTCATAGCTCACCTCAGAATGAGAATTAAACCAATCTGCCCACAATACCTCCTAAAAGAATCCATTCCAATGCTCAGGCCATGTCTATACATCTCAGTTCTTGCAGTAAATAAGAAAATCAGCCATCTGCATTATATTAAGTAAGCGTACAGAAGGCCTGCTACAGTCCAGACTCTAGAAAAAAACAGTGTCAAGCAGAATAGTCCCACGTGAAAGACATGCAGATATCCTGTTTGGAAGAAGCGTGTTTTTCATGCCTTATTACCCACAGAGACGCTCACAGCATGCATTACGATTGAGAACATGGTTTGTTAAACCAGCGTTCAAAGGCAGGGAGCATGGAATTCAGTTACAACCATAGAAATCTAGTTCATCTGAGACAGGAATCCAAAAATATCCTTAAATTTGTGCCATATTAAGGTGAGTTTAAACAATCTGGCTTAAACTATCGAGGAGAGCCACACAATCTATCCACCGAGAAATTCTGTCATGTGTAGATATTTCTGTGAGGGGAAAAAGTCCCAATAAAGGCAGTAAAACACCACAAAATTTTCTGTGGAAAAAAAAATGTTAGCTAATGTTAATATCAGTCACTCATTTAACAAAAGTAATATGGAAATAGCTCTTTCAATGGGCATTTAATTTTTATTTTTGGATTTTTATTTTAATAAACCTTATAAAAAAGTTTTTTTTTTTTTTTTTTTTTAAAGACCTATATTACAAGCTAAAGCTAATTAATATAATTTTCAATGCATGCCTCTACACCAAGTATGAATATTCAGCAGAAAATATTAAATTAGAAAGGAAAAAGACAAACAGAAATGGAGACGCGTCGGTGATTTTGGAACATGGTCAGAACACAGCCAGTGCCGCTCTGTTGATAATTAGCAGGACTCTCCGTTCCTAAAGATACTGCAGGCATGTTTCCTAAAGCAAATATCAAGGGGTCAGAAAAGTTTGCTGGCTCGGCGGAATCATCCACAACGCTCCCTTCCGGAAGAAACCCCAACCCAAACAGTCAACCACAGGTCAGTCCCAACAGCCATTCCAGGAAGGTTCGCCATTGCTAACATTCTTTACATCCTGTTTGTATTAGTTGTTATTCTGCTTATCATTAAGTGGCACCAAACATGTATATATTAACACAAAATACACCAAACACCAAGGCATATATTAATGTGTCTTTAAAATGCTGCCTTGTATTGTTTTGCACTGTCTTGTACTGTCTTATATAGACTTTGCATGGATCAAAAGGGGATGTACCTACTAACAATGCACCTACGAACAAGTACCTACTAACAAGTACCTACTAACAAGTACCTACTAACAAGTACCTACTAACAAGTACCTACTAACATGGCCAATAAAGATCTTGAATCCTAGTCCTTCTGCTTGGGTCATGTACAGCGAAAGTCTCCGAGCTATCCAAGCGGACACGGAGCACACGGGATTCGCGCAGATCTGCTGTGAGTCCTTGACAGGGACGATTACCGTTCCCCAGGAGGTGAGGAAGCCTTACCAATTCGTGCGACAGACACACATACTTCACAGCATTCACCGCGACTTAATTAGTAAGACAACCATCGATTCTTTCATATTAATCATCTGCCCTAAAAAATGATAAGATTTCAATGTAAAGAAAAGTAACCCAGGCCAATCTCAGTGGATTTTTACGGGTAAAAATCAAATCAGAAATATGCAGGGAAATGCGGGCATGCGGCCATTGGTGTTTCTAAGCCCTTATCGTTTTGTCTTCAGCATAACAAAAGAAGTACAAAGCAAAACTAAAGTGAAACCAACGTGAAACAGCTACAGTGAAACGGTGTGATCTACTGTTGAGAGGCATCAAAGAGTGTCCAAGGACCACAAACATAGTACACATGGAATCCACCTTGTGCTTCGCACGGCAATTTAACAACAAACCTAAAAATGTCTGACGGGACAAACACACCACATCAGACAAACCTGAGGGTCACCTGAGACCCGAACTTCTCCAGGTACAGAGGGAGGAGTCGCTGCATTTCTCGGGGGAACAAATACAAAATTCCAGAACGTTTTACGTAACTTTGGTTATTTTTTTGTTAAAATATTTTCATCAAGACTATTTCTCAGGATTGTTCACACTCGCAAAAGCAAAAAAAAAAAAAAAAGAGACACTGTGCAATGATTAGGTTAGTTAAAGACTTATGTACTCTTGCCAATACTCTTTAGCCATTTATTCCAATGATTTATGTCCTACATCCTAACACACACAAAAACCACACTATTGTAACCCAAGTCGACTTGTGTTACAAACATTATGGATGAATACTGGACTAGTTTCAGTTACATAAATCTGTAACACGGAAGACCGATTACCGTTACAAAGGAAACCACATGAGAAGAAGGCCTTGCCTCTGGTGATCGAGACGATGCAATTAAGAACAGAAACAACACTACCACAGCTAACAAGGTCAAGGTCCTTACAACACCAGTCCTTTGAAAACTCTATAAATGTGTGCCATCATTTCACCCAGAAACAGTGAGGATAACCCGGCCTAAGGACTCTTAAGGGTCGCAGAACCTCCCGCAAGCCCCGTGACTCTCACAGTCAAAACAGCAGCTCTGGTAGCTGGAGGTAAAGCGAAAAACCCAACACCCAATGGAAAAGCTGTGATGTGGAACCACATCCATTACAGGCATGTCCTTTCCAGCATGACCATCACACGCTGTGGGACTAACCACTTCCCGCGGCTTCTCCCAGACAAGCCAAGAAATGATTCTGAATCACACCGCTACATTTTAACCCATTACTGTCCTAAAGGTTCCGTTGGGGGGGGGGGGGGGGGGGCGGGCGGGGCCCGGGGGGGGGGGGGGGGGGGGGGGGAGGGGGGGGGGGGCAGCCAGGCGGGCGTTCCGGGCGGAGTGGGGCTGGTCGGCAGGGAGCC
>JAODJX010000129.1:1086082-1099045 GCA_026776945.1 Isichthys henryi | reverse complement strand
TCCCGCGGGTTCACCCACACAACCCAACAAATTATTCTTAAACAACCCCCCAAATTTTAACCCATTAATGTCCTAACGGTTCCATTCCCCCCCCCCCCCCCCCCCGAGTAAAGAGCCTAGTTTGACTCAACTATGATTCAACCATCGATACTGAGACAGGTGCTTCTGTATTTCCTCCTTGCATCATCCCCCTGATGACTTCCTCGTACCCGAGAGCCGCAAGGTGAGCTGGATGGTGAGCAGCAGCAACCCTAACGATTGGGCAGGACTGGAAGAGTCAAAAGTCAGAAGACGCCAGGTACTAAGCCCATTCATTGACCGTTTTCATGATCTGTGCACTCCAATCATCTTAAAACAAGAAGCTCGTTTAAAAATACACAATAACACACAGCTTTCAAAGCGGAATAAGTCACAGCAGTGCTAAAAATAAAGTAGTTCTTATATTGAAGCCCCATTTTGTTCTCCTTTCATTTCTCAGTTCTGGTTACATTTCTGAACCTGACTTTAATCCACCAATGCACTTCTCAAATTAAGTCGTTTTTTCCCCCCTAAAGCGGTAAAACGCTTTTCCCTTATTAATTTTTCAACAACTGCCCATTTTGTGACACCCCCCCCCCCCCCCCAACTTCCCCCATGAAATGCAGACACTAATGGTATTTGTTTAAAAGCTGGATTAACTCGGGTACCTGAATAGCATTAGCCGGTGATCTGAGATACTAGACAAAAATGTCCACCCTCAGTGGGGTTGGGGGGTGGTAGGTAAGAGACGGCTCTCTGGGGTGAGCCCCGAAGGTTCAGGACACGCGGTGAGGCCGGCCAAAGGCTACATCCACCAGTGAGCCAAAAATACTTAAGGGGGACCAGAAATTGTGGGCCAAAAATAGTGATTAAGTTTCCTAGTTTGTCTGAAAGTCTGAGAGGATGCGTGCAACAGGAGCCTGCATCTTGGCACGCAGTGGCACTCCCGCAGCAACGAATCCCAGGTGCATTCGGACAAAAATGTAGCCTTAGAGAGATGGAGTGATTCTGTTGTCCCAGACTTCATCTTGCCTACAACCTCCACGTCACCTGAGGACGCGAACGGTATTGATAGACACTTGATAGAGACTAAATCATCAGACACTTCAGCAGCCGCATCCCAGTCTCTTAATGAGAAGTGTGTCACGCGTCTCAAATTACAGTGACTTTCAAGGCGTCACTTACCGAAAGTGTCACAAAACACATCCGGAAATCATAGATGGGATTTCAGTCAAATGTGTAGCAGTGAGAGCGAGAAATACATATTACATTTTATTTATTTAGCGGGCACTCTCATCCTAAGCGACATAAAGTTAAGAAGACAACTGGGAGTTAAGGGCCTTGGTCACAGGTTCAAGTGGGTAAGCCAAGCGATAAGCCAACCCTGGGATTTGAACTGGCCCCCTTCCGATACCGGGCACAGTGTCCTAACTCACTGAGCCACACACCACCTCCATGAAGACACTTACAATAACTTGCAAACTACATGTTGGATAAAAGCATAGGTACATATATATAACTACAAAACTGACGGTATGTGAGAGAAATTTCGTAAAACAATACGAACAAAGCAGGCAGCCGATTAACAATCAAGCAGCGAGTTGAGATTAAACACCCTGCTTGTGAGCAGCCGCACGTCACCCTCACGAGGCCGTGTGGCCAAAACGTCGACAAAAAATGTCCCTTGGGCAGAGGGTGGGTGAGAGATTCACGCGATATTGAACTTTTCAGAAATGGCGCAGATGTTTGGTGGAGGAGTCAGCGGGATGAGAAGATGCTCATCGATGACCTGGCATTTCATTATTCAGTACTCTCCCCCGCCCCCCCCAAAAAAAGAAATAAAAACACCGATCTGATGTCATGCTTTCAGGCATGTTCTCCACAAAAGCACTGGCAACGTTTGCCAAAAACCATTCTGATACTGCCGGCCGAATGTTATTCTTTGAATTAATGCCTGGGCAGCTCAATTCCAAATTGACCCTCACTTAAGACGCACCGAGGGAGTGAAACCAGCACCTGTTTTTAAAACAAAGGAGCATCTCTGGGAGTCTACGCTCCGTACCAGTAACGCCACGGGCATAATAAGCATTAAGCAAACGTATAACAAGCACAATGATAGGCTCAGCCTGAGAAACGCCTTGCTACTCGTCTTAACTCTTTATGTAACACACAAAGTAGTTGCTGACCGCTATATTTACGAAGCACTGCGAAGTGAGAGTAGTATTACGTAAGGTCGGCGGGCGCAGGGGACCTTCCGCGAGATCCGAGTCCCCAGATCGTCATCAGCACCGAACATCTTAGCACATGCAAAAAAGAAACTGGAAACAGCCAGTTCATAATACAGGACCAATTTTCCTCCTAAACAATAATATCCATCCATCCATCCATCTTCCAAGCCGCTTATCCCACTGGGTCGCAGGGGGTCCGGAGCCTATACCAGAAGCAATGGGCACGAGGCAGGGAACAACCCAGGATGGGGGGCCAGCCCATCGCAGGGCACACTCACACACCAGTCACTCACACATGCACACCTACGGGAAATTTAGCAACTCCAATTAGCCTCAGCATGTTTTTGGACTGTGGGGGGAAACCGGAGTCTAAACAATAATATATTAAAGATAAATTTTAAAAAAGCCTCCAGATCGAAAGGCATCTACTGAAAAGCAAATCGGCAAAAACAAATTACAGTCACACTGTATAACAGAATAAAATTATTATTAGTCAGATCAAAAATGTATTATTATTATTATTATTATTATTATATAAAAATATGGCTGAGGTTGCGAGTCTTTGGGGACTGAATGCAAACAGCCAGGGACAGAAATCAGACAACTGCCGATCGGCAGCCCGTCTCTGAACTAAAAATACCAAAAAACGTCAGCTAACGTCAGGAAAACGGGAGTTCCACAGGGAACAGCAGAGTCATGATGGGCTCTTCCATGTGAAACTCCGTTAAAACTCCTGTCCAAACAAGTGTCGCCACCTGACAACTGAATGGAAACAAACCGCCATCCTCTTCCTGCTCTGCCAACACATACGCCGCCTTTAATTGGCTCGGTTGGGGGGGAGAGGGGTTGGTTGGCTTACTCAAGTGCCGCACCTAAATTCCAACCTGGCTCAAAGGGACGCGGAATCAAAGCCAGGGAATAGGAACCGCGAATACCCCCCAGTCTCCTTCCATGACCCAAGGCTTGGCTAGAACCCTCCACCAAGCTGACATCTCGCACCCAGACGGGGAAGCCCTCCGGTGGGGAGAAATGACAGCAGGATGGGGCAAGAAAACAAACAAAGACGGCCTCAGTATTACACCAACCCTGGGTATTTGTATCAACATGTCACCTAGGGAGGGTGTAAACAAACATATGAATAAAGAAATACATGGTGAGTAACGTTTCATTCACCTGTCGCTTTTCTTACTCCTAATTCTCTGCATCACCTGAGCCCAGTTCCACGTGACACGGGACAGCGGGGCGACTACAGCGAAAATTATATGTATATCTAAACTTCATGACTTGTTTCATTTAAGTTTTTAATTTTTTAATTTGTAATCAATAAAAATAATAATAATGTAATAAGAAACCCAACAAATAAAAAAAATAAGTTGCAATAGTGATGTAACATTTATATACAAATTTAAATGTACGATACTGTCTTAGGAAGGGAAAGAAAATGTTCCAAGCTTACTTATCTGGGTTGTAAGTTTTTTTTAAGTAAGTTTTGCCCAGAAAAAAACACACAAATTAACATAATACATGCAAATTAATAGTAATTTCTAACAAGCCAAACATGGTGTGCTAATATGTTAAAAAAACCGCATAGGTGTATTGGATGGTTGATGCATAACTGGGGTGATTTTAGGAAAGGTTATGACGTGGATAAACTACCACATTTTGACCGACATCAAATCATACTTTATAACACAAAGAATTTTTGCACAGTACTGTGTATACATGTTATCATTAGACATTCTGTGCCACTGGTCAAGGCAATAGAGGATCAATTTTCAATGTCAAAGTATCAGATATGATTGCATACTTTCACATAACTGCTGTCCTAATACAGATGTCTAAACCAGAATATTCTCCAGTAAAGCCGTGAGTTCATAACGTGCTGGAAATGTGTTTATACCGTTTCAACTTTTCAGAGGACTAAAGATAAGTACCCTCCACTAGGGCTCATTCCTCACTTTCAGTCCGGCCACATCACTGGTTCCACGTTCTTGATTCATTTACCAGCTGTCTGTGTGGTAAAAATGAGCCGTCAGCACTGAGCTCTTGCACACTTGTTTCATGCTCCCTGTTGATAATCTGCGTTGTTTAAGGAAATGAGGTAGAATCGAGGAATCGAAACATATAAATAAGCCGATATCAATTGTGTAACCAGTACAGGGCCGTAAATTCACATTTTGCAAAAAACTTAAGCATTTTTCTTACTGTCAAATTCCCAAAAATCACAGCACATTACTGACCACTCCAAGTACCACAAAAAAAAACCTACAACACCAGTTAACTCATCTCACCATGCCCACCGGTAAACTCCTGTGGCTAATAACACGCTAGAGGTCAAAAACATGTCTAAGATTTCTCTCTCACCAGACTTAACCGCTCCCTGGGGAGACAACCAATCACAGGCCTCACAGTTCGTCAGCTGCTCTGGGAGCTGTCCTATTGACCAGGAGGCTTGGCCGGTGATCATTCAGTGTGCAAAACGCTATAATGCAGCCAATAGGGAAGGCTGTACATTCAAACCCAAGCACTACAAACAAATCGTATACACAAGTACTGCTTTGGTATTTCAACTCTTGGTTATCTCTATTCAATCATAGGCGTTGGGTGTGAAGTTGACGTCAAGTTAGGTCACAGCAAGCATGCAGGTTCACCTTCATCAGCTTTAGGTTAGAGTGCAAGGACCTTACCAGCAACATTCAGAGCATCGTCAACAGAATCGGGGGGGAGGAGAATTTGGCTCCACTGCAATGTGCTTTGTCCAGGAAATACCGGCACCTGCCACACCTTATTCAATGAGCACTGGAATAACAATCAGCAACTCTGAGGACCAAAGGGAGACTCACCCCACTGGCATCGGTAACCTGCTCTAAAACTTCTCTCCCTTTCAATGTCTTTTATAATAAACAGAGGATTCAGCCATGCTGCAACAATCTCAGGCAAAGCAGACAATAGCAACCTTAACAATCAAGCTTGATGCTAAGTTTATGTTGAGCTTTGGGAGTAAGAGATGTCTTTTTACTTGTGGGTAAAGACTCCCCCCCCCCAAAAAAAAGCCTTCCAACAGGCTTATGACACATGGGGAATTATGACAAGTCAAACTGCTTGCCTTCGACAAAATTTTTGGACACGACTTACTAAAAGCAGAAACAATCATGTCACTTCACTTCCTCACTCATAGGAAGCCAACATGAAGCCCCATTGGGGAGTGCAAGGGTAAGACTTTCTGACAGAGGCGGGACACTAAGCTATTTTAAACAGTCCCAGGCATATAATCAAAACAGGTCAATCGTGCACTTTATTCTTCTTCAAAATTAACTGCAGTACGTCAAGCTTAAAGTAACTAATGTTGAGAAAACCTCTCCATTACAGAACAATCGGTGCTTCTGCCCGCACATGGCACTCCAGGTCAATCCGCAATCCGATCTGCCACTTTAATTTCAAATGGCAGCCATACGTAGCTCCATTAGCAAATCCGACCTATTATCGCAGCTGTCGAACAGCTGAACTGTTGATCTGAGTAACACCTCTCTGCCCCTCCCACATCATGATTGCTGAACAAATGAAAATAGAAAAGGTTGCTGACAGGGTTGGGGAATATTCAATATATCGATTTATCATCATATAAAATTTAAATGCTACCAAAATGATTAACTTTGATACAATGTCAATAAAGAGCATTTCTTGATAACACGCATCAGCCTCACACATCACTGAAACAAATGAAATCATATGGTATTCCATTAAATAACAGACTATATGCCCAACAAACTCACAGCAAGTTTAACTGAGTTAGCTGAGCCTACCGAATGCTACTATTCTGGTAATATAGGCGACTCACGGGAGTGATCAAAGGAAATTTCTAGTGTCAGTGAAGAAAATAGTTCAGCGGCCACAACATTTTCAAAAAGGAGATTCTGTGGATAATCATGGCAAAAAGGTGACATGGCAGAAGTTCCCTAACAGACTAGTGCTCTGTCTTATAAACTGGGCCGAAAACTGGTGCCAAATAAAACTTGAAGCACTGCCATCCAGTAATAGAGGGGTTCCCGACCCGCTGTCTACGGACTGGTAATCACCCCCTTTTTGGAGGGGTTGGTTAATTTCCAAAAGTGAAAAATATATTTACAAATTTTCACAGCCCTTTTTTTGTGACTCATGTTTGCAGGTTCTGTTCGCACCTGGAAACGAAATGAAATGGGATGAAACAGTCCGTCCCACCCAGTTCTCCACAATACAATTCAGTGTTTTCCCTACATGTACAACTTTTGGGGGGTGTGGGGGAGGCAGAAGGACATCGACAGGATTCATGGTGTTCATGTGTTTCTTTTAATGACAGCAGTCAATATAACAACTGAACTAAACATCAGAACATTTCTTTTTATGATAATTATCTACCAAGTGTGCAGCTTTTGTAACTGCAGTATATCTTTCTGGGCTTTAAAAAATGCAGATATTTTTATCTGCTTTTCAGGTGACAAACTTTCCGACGCGCGCTCTCTGTCCGCTGGTGTTAGTGCGCTCACTTGTATGTGCGCGCACGTGTCTGTGAGCGCGCGTCAGGGCGGAGCTCTTTAATAAAAGGACAATGTATAGACCTGTTCTATAGGAAAGGTAACCTTAAATGACTTCTGTTGTGATCTGGCACTATATAGAAAATAAAATTAACTTGACCTTCAACCCATTAAATTTGTTCTTTTTCATGTTCTCACATGTTCAAAGGGAATTTTAAGCAAAATGAGCCTTAAAATAAAGCAATAATGACTTGAAGTACATTGTGATAATTACCAATAGACTGAAATGAAAAATTATCATAAGAAAATATTTTGCCATATCGCCAAGCTGTAGTTGCTGACAATGGTCTGCATGAGGCATAACACACCCTGTCACCACTAACTCTTAAAAAGCCAAACAACAGAGGCAAGAAAAAAATGCTTTGTTAAGTGAGGAAGAATTCAGTGAACATTTTTCAGCAGGTTAAGCTCTACTTGTGAAATCTATCATCTTCTTTAATCACTGCAAATAAGTCCTGCTCAAATTTCCTACATTAACACATCCAAATCCACTGATCTGATCCATTTGTTTTAAATTAATAGCAGAAACTCAAACAAAGTCCCTAATGAGCGACCACAGAACAGCAGGAACATCGTATCCAACACTACAAGAATAGTACAAGTTGCCCTCGTAAGGAATTCCAGGGAAACATCACAGTTTTTGAAAAACACTCCTATACTGATTACTTGGTGACAAAAAAAAGTTTACAAGACAACTTAAGCGTGGACCACTCTGTGCCAACATGGCACTATGCCATAACGTACAGCACAGAGCAGAGAGAACTTGCCTACTGAGATAGCTTAAGGCAGCGGGTCGGTCCTTTACCTAGAATAATGACAGTTAGCAACAGTGAATGTGAAAGGTCAATCGAATTAAGAGGAAAAGATTTAATCTGCAAGTAGTTGACGGTGAGTCAAGAAGGAGAGCAGGGTTATGGGGAAAACAGAGGAGGACAGAAGAACCTCTCCTTCTGTAGGGCAGTTTTAATAATCTCAAAGTAAACCCTTCCCACACAACAATATTTTATAAAAGGTGATGGGGTGATCGGGCAGGGGTTTAACCGTTTGCATAAGTCGAAGGGCAGAAATACCAAAATTCTAAAAGGAAATCACTGCCAGAGATGACATGTGAATCAAAACAAAGTTACTGTTATCCATGAGCGAAAGAGCTGGCAGAAATGCATATTCCAGAATTGGCAAGTAAACATACTTAAGGGTCTTCCCATCTACCTTCAGACCACTTCTCCTGCTGAGGATCAAAACCTTAATCTAAAAATATATCATCATACCAAATAGTACAAGAAGATGGCTTATTTATTTAATTATTTATTTATTTATTTGTTTATTTTAAATCGGGATGTAATTCTGTAGGTAGGGCAGAAGGAAAGCACAGTTTCTGTTGCCAAATAACTTGCCAGTATTAGTAAAGTTATTAGTAAGGTCAGCAGGTACAGAGAGCAAGAGACTTCTGAACATGGGTTGACTATGAGAAATATTTACAAAGAATATAGACAGGAAAACCTACATTGTGACTGGTACAGGAATTCTGTTCCTCTGAACGCCTGATTACAACAGCAAAGATTCTGGGGAATTAGATGCCAGCACAGGCTGGATTTTTTGAGAATGGCAAGTAAGTCACCTCAAACTGATAGCACGACCCACTGAACTTGATTAATTTCACCACATTAATGGTCAATTAAACAGAACCTCATCCATCCATCCATTTTCCAAACCGCTTATCCTACTAGGTCACTGGGGGCCTATCCCGGAAGCAACGGTAATAACCACTGCACCATTAAACAGAACCTGTTGATTAAAAAGTAATTAGGCATTGAGGTGTAAATCCATCAAAAGGGAGTGACGTGGACACACCAAGAGAAAATGCCAAACCCACAATGCAATGCTTTTGCTCTGATGCGAAAAGGATCTTCCAGGGAGAGTGCCACAAAGGGCGGGATAAATTTTGTCAGGTGGTAGACTGGGGAAAGAGGACAAGGGTCCCACTGTCACACACCCATAAAAGTAGTACATACATGAAGGCATCCACATGACTCAGGCTGTACCTTTCTATGTCACAGTTCCACCATACGGCCTTGTTCAGATGTCTGTATTTACTGAGTCACAGTATAGCATGAATCGACAGAAACCTGCTACACTAACACATAATAATCCCTCACAGCTAAATGGACATGCAGCATTTCTGATGGGATAAACAGACGGGAAACAAAGAGTCCATTTTGTGAAATGATAGGATGTGTCTCCCGACTGCCTTTTGAACGTGCTTGAAGCATGAGAGGTCGAAATCGGATGAAGACATGGGAACTACAGCCTGAAAACCTAGAGGAAAGGTTTGGTAAAAACGATTTAGGGAATTTATAGGGCCATTAAGGGTAGCATGCATCAACAGGTAGGGAGAAGCAACAGACCTCCTAAAATATAGAGTCACAAGGGGGGAAAAAGACAAACTTCCATTTTTGCAAGTTCAAAGCATTTGCATCTTGTGGTATTCAAGTGACTGAATGGATCTGATGGTACAGGAGAAATTTTAAGCATGTCATAACCACACACAGATGTGTTAACAACAGTACTCCACTAAAACATATAGACTGGGGATTACATATACATGCGTATATAAATGTGAAAGCACGGTGATAAGTGAGTATGTTACAGTATATTACATGTAACCACAGATAACCAAGTTGAGCATGGAATAACTGGGTGACTCACTTCCTGATCATCTCAAAACCAAACGATATTTTATTTACAGCAGTGAGTCGGTGGATTTTTCATAGGCACATCAACCTCTTGATCTTCCATCCCTTCTGATCTTCGCATTTAACCCCCAACCCCCAAACAAAGGGAGGGAGGAGAACTACAGGCTCCACGACTGCAGATCCCCAACGTTTCAACCATTTTTTGAAAACCGGTGATGCTATGGGGCCGCATAGAAGTGACCGGCATCACAGAACCTACTTATCCGACTACTGGCGCTCTACAGGATGAAGCCCTCGGGTGTTACTGCAGCAGCTTGGCTACGGCCACTGGATAGGCACTGGTGCTGGGCGGAAACTTCATACACTGACAAAACAGCACGGTTTATATAACCTGTATTAGGCAACAGTCTTCACAGAAAAATATCGTGTCTTACGAGGAGCACTGCATTTTATCCCACACATACATAATGCATTTCGATCACACTGTTCCAAAAGCATTTACATGCAATACTCTTCTTGGGCACACACACACACATATATATATATGTGTGTGTGTGTGTGTGTGTGTCTATATATACATATATATGCATACGAACACATACATGTGCAATCTGAGGTCAACGTGGCCAGTTACAGCTGCTATGCAGCCGATTCATGCATAATGGCCATATTTACCTCGATCGAGGTACGCGAAAAACGTCGGTCCAGTTTCCATTATCCAAGTAATCCTGACACCAAAAACCACTTCCCAAAATGTTAGCAGCCAAGGCAAAACGTATTAATCGCTGCGAGATATTCCTAGTATTCCTAGGTACATCTCACGCAATTTACACATTTATCTGCAAAACCCACAAGGTACCAGTAACTCGGATTGCCGGGGCAGCGTTAATTTAGTTAATATTCATTCTCTTCAATACCCATCTACCCACCCCGCTAGTAGCTAGCACAGCTAACTAGATGTTTTTTTTTTTTACCTTCATGTCGTTCATGATGGTCTGGAAGAGCCCTCCTAAAGCGCTGCACTCCTTCTCTATACCCGCATCCATTTTCCACGTCCAAAAATAATGATACAAATAAATTAAATTCTTTAAAAAAAAAATACCGAAAACAGATTTCTCAGTTAAACCTTGGCCAGGCTGTATTCACTTCAAACACAAAGTGGGTCGGATCTTCTCCAAAAAATACCTAAAAGCTGGATGTAGCCTGGAAAAATTTCACGAAAATGAATAAGAAAAAAACTATTTCCAAATTACGGTTAGCAGGACTTCTTTTTTTAAAATGCACTGGAAGTTTTAACAAGTTCTTAATCCGTCGATTGCCCTCTGCTCCCCCGCCAGCAGGAATTTACCCAGTCCGGGCAATGGGACGCACTGGTAACCAGCGGAGACCAGTAACTAGCCGCGAGCTAGCTAACTCGCTAACGCTGTAGCTAGCTGGTTCGGATCAATAAATCCTTTTCCTACTCCCCATGGCTCCAAAGCGACAAGACGCGGTGTCCGCTTAGCCTGTGTTACCCGCGCCTTCTGCCAGCCAGCCAGCCAGGTCCCCCTTGATTTCTCTTTCCTAATTCTCACGGAGACGCGCTCTTATTCGGACCCGCGTCTATCTCTCGGCGGAATCGCTGTACGGATCTTCAGGCAGCCGCACTCCGAATTCCCTTCTTTCCCCGCTCCTCCCGAGTCGGGCTCTCAAGCTGCCGCTGCCGCCGCTGCTGCTGCTGCTGTGGGCGGAGCTAAAGCTCTTCGGCTTCTCTCGGCACCGCTCGTGTGCCCACCGGCAGCTGGCGTCCGAAATGCCCTCCCTTCCCGATTCGGCAGTGTTCGGCTTTTTTTTCCCGAAGTTCCATCGTGCGTGGAACTTTTCTCGCGGTGGAGTCGCCGAGTCAAATCCCGTGGCTGGTGGAGTGATGTCAGCGTTGTGCCCTTTCTGTGAAAATAGCAATAATGTAACGTCTAATTAAAAGATGTTTTATCTGTTTGTATGTTTTATATATGTATATACTTCTACCTGAGGGTGCTCATTGCAATTGGGAAACAGCACTACCCCTTATTAGTCGGTGATTAATCTTCAGAATCTTAATCGTTTGCTTATACTTTGTCTGATGACTATTATTATATAAGCCTAATGTCTCATGATTTGCCTAATGACTTTGCTCTTGCAATATTTTATGTTAAACGTCCGATGAAGCCGTGTTGTGAACGGTGCATGAAGTAAATTGCACTGAATTGTAGTGAAGATAAGTATTTCAAAAAGCACCTCAGTGTTTTCTTGTGGCATCCTGTAAGTGTCGATGCATAAAATTAACAAAATTGTGCGAATGCATAATAGTTCCTTCTTAAAATGCACACACAATCAACACAAACACATCCATACAATTTACACTTGTTTATGGGTGTAAATGCAACTGTTACATTTGATTGTATACTTCCGCATACTTAACTACGTGTACCATTTTTAGTGTAGTGAGTCGCAGAATAATGCTTAGTGCAGTCAGGAGAGAAATTTGTCTTCTTGTTCGTGATTTCCAACAAAAAATATATCAGCTCCTATCACTTACAAACGGTGTTCTGACGAGATATAGCACAAATCGTTAATCTTGTTGTGAGCTTAGAACTCTCAGGGTAAGTAAAGAAAGGTTATCTGTAAAGGTAAACATATGCTGTTGAGGAATGCAGAGATTAATAAAAGAGAACCAACGCGGACAGGACAGTTATCTTTGGACGTGAAAAACAGCCAGATCTTGTCACGAAAATATTCTGGACTTTTCTGAGCCACTAGCAAAACCATCTTATCCATGGGAGGTTATATCATGGGGACCAGTATTCACCTATCACTGGGTTTGGGTCATGGGTCAGCAGAGGACTGGTCTCTGAGGCTTTGACTCCCCCGATTTAAATCTTAATGTCAGTAAAGGTCGGGATCTGGACATTCTGAGCTCTGTAGTTCATCAGCAACCCCTGATGCCCTGCTCAGATTCCCTGTCAGTACCATATCCAAACCACGCTCCTCACAGAACCTCTGTGACTGCTGACTTTAGCAGATAGGACGGCCAAAATGACCAAAAAAATTATGGCGCAGCATAAGGGCTACAGAGTGATTGTGGTATCATGAGCAGAGGGTTGGTTGTTGGTTCGAGACCTAGGATATATCCGTAAAAGATATTTCAAGTGATTTGCTCCAGTAAAATCACCAAAAGAAAATTTGCTGGCCTACTTGGACATCTGTGTCTTCGATTAAAATTAGGAAGCGACAGCGGTATAGCAAGGGGTGTGTTTTAAAGGTGGGTGTCTAGAAGGGAATTTAGTTATACAGGGTTCATATGATGACCGTATTGTTTATGATTGAAGGTCATTACAGATTACAGAGAACCCATTTCGGGGGTGGCATGGTGGTGCAGTGGTTAGCACTGTTGCCTCACACCTCTGGGACCCGGGTTCGAGTCCCCGCCTGGGT